>MOOZ01001820.1:91535-101762 GCA_002930495.1 Cecropterus lyciades | reverse complement strand
ATAATTTTTCAAATCGGACCAGTAGTTCCTGAGATTAGCGCGTTCAAACAAACAAACTTTTCAGCTTTATAATATTAGTATAGATTTTCATTTGGAGTAATAGCAAAATGTTTTAGTTTCTTAAAGCACGCGGTTGTTAAAGGGACGTTACATTTATGTTTGTCCTTTTCTAGCACAAAAATTAAGAGTAGTTTCAAGTATTTAACGCCATTTCTTAAAATTTTGAGCTCGATTCCTTTCGCTATCATTGTGCGATGAAAGGATTCAAAATATTAACATCAAAATATCGTGTCGTCCCGGTAAATCTGGATTTCTGTAAATAAAAAATAGCAGTCACAGGACGCCTGGCAGATGTGAAACATCGTATAATGAAAATAACGTCATCTAACACAATCGTGCACTAAGTTGAACTAACACCGCAGCCCGCTCAGTTTTGTTTCGACACTTAATAGTTCCGAAAAAGTATAAAAGATGGCGCTAAAATAATTACGATGTAGCGATCGCCACGCGAACAATCAGGTTTACGTGCGTCTACAGATGTTTCACATCTAAAACTGCTTATCGTGAGTACCCGCAATGTGATAAAACATGTTTTCAGTCAATAACTCCGCCTTCTTCGAGCTGGCAGTATCAAGGATTCCCAATTTCGTTGGAATGAAGGCAGATTTGCACGTGGCTAATCAGGTCGCCAACCAGCTCTCGAATGGCCGCACAGTGTTTATTGCCAATCATGTAAGTACCTAAATAAATTATTAAAAACCAAAACAATCTGATTTTTTGTCCTTCTCACAATTGAAACCTAGAGACTTCAACAGCAATATCAGCAAGCAGCATATCTGTCTTCTTTGCTTCAAAAAAATCTCAAATAATTCTACCAGTCTGAATTTCGTCAGCGTGGTGGTTAAAACCCATTATTTCTTTGAAATCTATGCCCAGCTGTGGGAAATAATGTATATAAACATATAATGATGTGTTAAATTGTATATCTTCACTAGTTTCACTTATTTCTGATCGAGTTACTAAAAGAAAGATTTTATTTATTCGTCATTAAGTGGTAAGTAGTTATTTCCGTCTATGGACATCTCTAAGCAAGAACGTAGAACAGGAATTCTACCTGAAGTCGATCACAGATGCGTTGCTGCTCCCGAGGACTCAGATGCTCGCCTCATAGATAAGTGAGCCAGCAACAAAACCCTTCTCATTTTTTGCGACTTTATAATATTCACGACTTCAGAACTATGCACATTTATTGAAATTATTTTCTACTTTGTACTGACACAAAAGTCGGTTGTATTTTATATATACCTATGTTTATTTTGCTTTAGATATTAGCACCCTCAGTGTTAATGGGCTACGAATCGAGCATCGCGACCGTATCAACTATATTTCCCAAGCTGGTGATAGATTTGGTTGAGACCACCAAAACAGGAGACGTAGCCATGACAAGATCACTACAAACGAAACTCAATGAACTGGTGACCACTATCGCGTCTGAAGGTATATGATTCCAAAGAACGTCTTTTTTTTGCAAAAAACAAATAAAGAAGAATGTTTTTATAATAATTATAACTTGGATGGTAGCATGCGTTCCATCCAGTGCTTCCAGATGCACTGTAATTTCAGTAGATCTACTGTATTTTCATATTTGCAACTTTTCTACTGTCTACTGTATTGGGTCATTACAGTATACAGTAGAATTTTATCTCGATTATGATTAATGAATGACTTTTCTCTAGTCATAAAATTGCACAAAACCAAGGGAAAGTAGATCACCTTTTTTTTCGTCACCAAAACTTCCTTCATAATTGTTATAAATATCATCTACTGTATTTTTGTTCAAAATTCTTTAACTTTCAGTCGAATCTACTGTTTAATAATCACGATCTGGAAGCACTGGGTCCATCTGATGGTAAGTGAACACTGCCATACACATCTGTAATTCCAGATAAATTGAAATTCCGAAAGATGACCACAGATGCATTGCTACCCCTTAGGAGTAATCTGTAAGGCCTCAGACACACTTGAAATCTTCATTTTTTTACTCTCAGGCCTACAGATTTTCTTACGATGTTTTCACCGTGATAATTTAATTCTAATACGCACATGACGTTAAAATCATTTCTGGGTTTCAAACCCCAGACCCCCGAATAAGTGGCCGACTTTCAACCATTAAGCTATTAGCGCCTCGACACCTGCTTTTGCCTTTTTGTGCCTATGGTCCAGTGAGGGTAAGATTTAGAAATGGATTAGGTATTAGACCTAAAGCTAGTGTCTTGTGATAAAATGATTATTGGGGCAGTAATCATTTTATGACAAGACATCTGGGTATAAATCCTTACCTTCTGGGTATAAATCTCCTCTCAAATACAGTTTAAGGTGGAGAACATCACGTTAGCGAAGGTTTTGGACCTCTCCAGCTATATAGCCCCAGCTGTATATAGTTTCTCACATTGTCACTGTAATTCAGTTCCAGTATTTGCCTGTCGTAAAAGGCAATTAAAAAAATTCCTTCGCCGTTAAACCAACTTATAATTAATTAAATATCGTCTATCGTCAATGTCACTTATGACATTTTTTTTCAAATTCTTGTGCAATCTATACATATAAATAAAATTGAAGTGTCTGTTTGTAATATTAAAATAACAGCTTTTTACCAAATGCATACGAAAGTATATACGATACTGATAACAAAAAATCAAACACTAAAATTTTTGTCTGTATGTCTGTTTGTACTGGGTCTCTGAAACCACTTAACCAATTTTGACGGGACTTTCACTGTTGGATAGCTGATGTCATAAGCGTAACTTAGGCTACTTCCAATTTAGAAAATTTAATTAGGGTTCCGCATAAAAAAATAAAACCTAATAAACCGCGCGCGCTCAACGCGCACGTATATGTTACTATGTCAAGTTACATTTTTTAAACGCGGGTAAAACCACGGGGCTCAGCTAGTCATATTATATGAATGGAGCACAGCTTAACTACCTGTGCTACGCGGTTTCACTTACTTTATAAATATGTGACATAATTTTAAATTGTAATAACTTTGATATAATAATTAGAGTTGTAACGGTTGTAACGGCCATCTTAGCGGAGGCGGAGGCGGATGCGGAAGTAAAGAAGTTCACCTCCGCGGATGCGGAGGTTAACGGAGGCGAAGGCGGAGGTGACCTTTACATAGTACAGTTCTTTTAAAAAATCAAATAAATAAAAGGAGGAGAATTATATTCATAAACAACAACTTTGCGGATTTGCGCCTTCCGTGCCGGCTGCCACTAAATAATTGTTTACTTTGCACTGAACTTGATGGCGCCGATGAAGAAAAAACTATTAATTTGATGTTATATCTCTATCATAATAAAGATATTCATGTAGTTGCAACATGTTGCTAAGCGGCAGTGTCGCCTAGCGTCCCTTCTTGCGCGTTGTACAAGATCAACGTAAATAAACCTCCGTCAAAACTCCGCAAATATGCGGAGGCGGATGCGGAAGCGGAGGTTCGATTTTTCGAAGACGAAGACGCGAAGTTCCGTTACAACCCTAAAAATAATCGAATTTTAATAAAGGATTAATATTTAATCATTAATTTATTAAATTTTATTGATCGATTATTATTTTTTCGATTTCACTTTCAGGTGAGTTCGTGCCTGCCATGAAGGTGGCAATGGAGTACGTCACGGGAATCAAAGTGGGACCTCCAAGGATGCCACAAAGTCCTCTTGACAATCAACGCAAAAGCAGAATCCAGGAAAAAATGAGGAAGATGGGATACAATGCTAATTAATAAAATTATTGTATTATAAACTATATGTAAAAACAAATAGATTATTATAAAAGTTTAATTAAAAAAGATTGCTTAAACTGAAAAAGAAAAAATGCGGCCAAGTGCAAGTCGGACTCGCAGGCGAAGTATTCCGAAGCATTATCATTAAATAAAGTTGAACAGTTTTCCAACTACCAACATAAGTTTGTTTTTCGTTGTGTTTGTATGAATTACAAAATAATGTTATTCGGTTTTTTGAAAAAGTGCTATATCTCAAAAACCGTCAACTGTCTCTTGTTCATTAATTCAACTTTTTGGTGGTGACCGATAAGAAAACATTTTTTTCTTGTTTTATGCTATGCAATAGCTTTACTCTAACAATAGACACTGAGAAAAAATGGTTTCAGAAAATGTTATTTTTGAAAAGCTTTAGGCAAATCACACGTGTAAGTAAAATATATTTTTTTATTTCAGTTCCATATATGGGAAGCCGCCCTAAATTTAAAATATGTATTTTTTATTTATGTACATAATTCGGAAAGCGGTTTACAGAATACACTTACGTACTATGTTTCAACTCTGTAGTCTTAATAGTTTCCGAATAAAGTGGCTGTGACATATGGACAGACGGACAGATTTCCGTAGCCATTTGGCTACGGAACCCTAAAAAGTGTGTGTCACCTCCAACGCACCACTGAAGATTCTCATTAAGTACGATTGTCTAAATAGGCGCAATAAAATTAAATTTAAATAAGTTTCAATTGTTGTAAACAGCGCCATCTATGCAACGGATGAAAAAACTTGAACGAAGTTTCAAGTGTTGTAAACACCGCCAACTGTGCGACGGATGAGAAAACTTGAAGTAATATTCATTTGTTGTAAACAGCTCCATCTATGCAACAGATAAAAAAGGGAACGGTGCGTACAATGGGTGTTTTTTCTCATACCGGGCTCCTAATATGACAATCAATTCTTAAGGAGCAAACTCCAATAATATTTAAGTAGCAAAAAAGCATGCAGTCTACGTGATGGTAAGTGGCTACTGCCGCCCATGGACTGTAATCACCCCAGATAAGATCGGAATCTTACCTGAGGACTAAGTTGCCTCGGATATGTATGTCTCACATACCACAACCATCATACCAAAACGCGACGATCCACGTAGCGGAGCGGTCACCATACCGGTGTCACACGCAGTGGGTCCCGAGTTCAATCCCCGGCCAGACAGACATCTGATCGGATGATGAGTTTAGATTTCTGTTTGTTGTTTTTGTTCTGGGTGTTTGTGTATTCGTCTTTGTGTGTCCATGGCACCCACGACCCCACGGAGAAAATCCTAGTGTGGGGTAGAAAATCCTATGGTTGTAGACAGCGTTTATGTTAATGAAAGCGTTTAAAACACAGCAGCGCTTAAGATATTGTTAGCAGGCAGAAATAGACGTGGCGGTGATGCTTCCGGACTCGAACTACAAAGGGCTCTACCACCTTAAAAAAAATACTATATTTCGTAATTGTAATACTTATTTTTCTCTTTTCAGTTTAAGCGATAAGATTTTTTTATAATAATATATTTAATTTAACCCTTTTCAAAGCTTTACCGTAAAAGTGATATAAAATATATATTTTTGTATTGGTCTATTTACTACCTTTCACTTGATACCCATATTGTTATGATAATAAATAATATTGTCGCTTCCTGATGTCACTCTGACTACCGAGAAAATTCAAAGTACATATTTATAGCGTCCGACCGAAGCTTCGGCTTCGGCCACCTTCGGTAAAAAAGAACACCTTCGGCAAAAATTTTGGGCTCCGGCCAAAAAGGGCCGAAGTTTTGACTGAAGCCGAAGTTCGAACTATAACAAATACACGACACTGCGATGGAGACGGTGAAACCAAAAAAAAGTGAAGTGAAAGTGTAAGTGAAAAGTGTAACCAAAACTCCATAATGGGCTTTCGTCGTCAGTTATGTATGACGTTCACATTATTTGAACTGTTATTACTTAAAAAAAGTAGCAAATAAATTTGCATCAACTCGAGAAGTTATTTATATCCAATCAACATAGATATTTATCTACAAAAATAAATACCGTTTAAATAAAAATCGTTAAAAAAATCAATTTTAGACAATTTAGAACTGAATTCCTTACGGTTTTGGAACCTTTGGCTTCGGCCGAAGGTTGTGGCCATGGCCGAACAATCGGCGTTAGCTTCGGCCAAAAATCAACCTTCGTTCGGACACTACATAACTATCATAAGTTAAAATGCGTCAAGATGTTTAAGCTGTTAAAGAAATGCATACATACATTATACGACAAATTATATTACACTTCTTCTGACGTAGTAGGTACATACATGCAATTATAATACTTAAATTGAAGGGTTTGTTTGTTTATCCGAAATAGTCATGAACGCTTATGATTTCTAGCCTATCTAGCCTACCTACTGATTTCTAGTTGACCAAACCATGTTTTGGTTATTGAACCTTTAACATACGCTCTTTAACTATTTCGTTACGTTCGTTTGTAATCTGGCAGAAGAACTAATGACTCTGCCTGTGTTCTAGTGCACGTATCGTGATAAACATACATTCGAAATCTCCATTGGTACAGGGGACCTCAAAGGTCGGATGGATGGAAAAATACGTATAGATAATAAATGTTACTATTTCATCATGTATTGGACTTGACTGACATGAGCATGAGACGATTTGTTGCGTGTCGGTAACTCGGCAAGGGCCCGTTCACATAACATCGGCCCGACTGTTATACCATCCTCTCAGTCAGGCAACGACATTCAATTTGTTTACTCTCTTTGACACCAAGTATTCAGTTGAATCTCGCCTAATCTCACGTAAGGGAGAGTCTTGACTTATTATCCCGTTTTTTTTTCCTGCAACTAAATCGTTTTGAATTCTTTAATTTAAAAGTTTTAAATTATTTTAAACTTATCTCGTAATTTTGAACAATATTATGTGTAACAAGGCAAATCTCGGAACCAAATCGAGTAAAAATAATCAAAAAAGTCAGAATCATCTCAGGTAATGGATGTCCCTTAAGTGACATAAAATAAATTGATAATACAAGAGTTACTACTAGTTTCACTTAATATTAGTTTATACAAGGTTTTATTCACATAAAATTATACCGACTGAGTAATTGTCATTAAAATGGGAACAGCAAAATTTTTCAGTCTACATACGGCAAAACTGTCTGCCCGAAATTATATAAACGGGTCCTAAGGCATGGCAATAAAAATAAACAGAAAACATGTGTCATATCTACTTATACAGTAAGATAATAAATATCTATAATTTTACTGAGTGGGCATTAAAAACGATAACATGAGAGATATTCTATTTGTGTCCAAAATAATAGGTACTTAAAAGTAATATCTAAGAAAAAAATATATAAATATTTTTATAAAAAAATTATACATGAGATGATGATGAGAACATGAACAAGATAAATCACTTATTAAAGTTTAAATCATTTATTATGAATTCCAAAAAATATTTTCTTAGTGAGTTGATGTCTTTTTTTCGCGCCCAGCATGGGCTTCGAGGACAGCTAAGAGGATGGAAGATGGATGGAGGAGGATGTTGGGACCACAGATACGCTAGAACACTCTCCTGACTTCGCCTGACAACGTTTGCCTGCGTCCGGACCTATCTCTGGTTGGGGTGGAGCAGGAGTTTCTCTATCCGATCACTTTTAAGAAGCGTGCGGGAACAACGCACGCCACCTCGAAGCTTGTTACTTTGACGCAGGATACCCCCGTAACCTATACCAATGGCTCTATTATGAGATTAGGAGATGGGATTGGATTCCGGCTGCGGACCAAGAAGTCTGAGGATTTCTTTCTCTCCCTCTCCGCAGTCTCCTTGTGCGAGGAAGTCACCGCGTCATTTGACCGCTTTTCAAGACTTCTTGCTCTCGACCATAGCTTTTACTAGGGCCTCGAACGAGTCTGTTGTGTTCTGGCCTGATTCATAACGCCTCATTAATTGAAACGGACAGTCTTCCTTTATTTGTGTACCTTTTAGGGTCCGTGTTTTTAATTTGGCTAAAGACTTATATTGTATACTAGCTGTCATCCAGGGTTTTACCGGCTTTTCAAAAATGTAACATAACATTGAATATTAATAAATTTTGGTAGACTTGATGGATTTTTTTTAAATAAATGTTTCCTCAGGATATTGACTGTAACCGATTAAATCCTTCAAATTAAATTCAATACTTTTTGTTTCATGCGATTTAAAACACAGAACCAGAAAATATTTCAAAAAATATATAGAAAAATAGAGAAATTTATTCTCAGTTGCCCAAACTACTTGAAACTTGAGTTGAAGATACATACATAAAAATAATGTATGTATTTTTTACCCGACGGCGTCAGAGGGAGGGTAATGTTGTTTTATAATATTAACTTTTGCCCCCTTGTTATTAAGCAATGAATTTAATAACCTAAAAAAATAAAAATATAAAATTCTTCCACATGTCTTACATAATGCCATAAAATTTTATTATGTTTAAGAGTTGTATATTACTATATTGCAAAATACAAACATAAACAAATTATTATTTCAATTAAAGTTTATATACATTCACGTAAAAAGTTTAAATGTACAGAACTCTCGTGCACTTATCTTTACACATTTACTATCTATATCGTATATTGGCATGGTCATTGCGTCGTTAGTTATGATAGCATATTATATAATTTAGTCCGATTACTGTATTCATTGACTAGCGACGTAACACCGTCGGGATCGTATGTCCGCGTGCAAACTTATTTCGTGATCGATTTATAAAAATGGTAAGTTCAAAAAGTAATTATGTTGGAATAAAAAGGTGAGTTAGATGTGGCTTCATTATACACGTATAGGTACCTACTGGCCGAATCGTTTATGGGGCCTTGAAAAGCTTAGGACAGACTTATGGGATTTGATTTCAAAAAATCTAGTGAAAGGTGACGCTGTTGGATTTTAGGGACGTAGGTTTCCTACTTCTTGAACTTTGCCTTTTTTTAATTATTTCTAGCGTGAAGCAAATCATGCGTTTCGATGGTAGGGTGTAGTTACCGGCTCATTTTCTTATGAGGCGACCATCTTAGTCCTCGGAAGTAGCAACGCACCTGTAGTTAACTTCAGATAGACCCTTGTTGCATATGAAGTTGCTAACAGATGTCCATGAGCGGCAGAGACCACATCTGGTGAGCTGCATGATCGTTTGCTACTTCTATCTTATAATAAAAATCACATCGATGGAGGTGATGCATGGATGACTCCGCCAGAAAGAAAGTAAATACAAATTAAATAACTTATTTTGAATATTGTTCTTAAATGTTTTTTTTTAATTGTCCATTATTTACCGTACAAAATAAAAGGGCAGGTATGTATTAAATTTTTAATTCAATGCTAGGTACATTGTACATTATATACTATTATTTTTTTATATTAGCAACACCACGTAAATAATGATTGGGGAAACACAGAGTGAAGATACTTGGTCTTGAGGAGCTGTCAAAACATTGTGCCGTTTTGTAATCTTGAACTCTTAAAGTTGAAGAGCCTTGAATCATTCTTGAATTGAATCTTGAAGTGAAGTCATTGAATTGAAGGCTTAATACTATAAAATTGTTTGATCAGACCGTTTTTAATTTATTAAGTTTGTAGAAGTGATATTAAAGTGGTTAAGTGTGGATTTACTTTATATATTAAATATACCTGAGGTAAGAGGAGCTTAAATTTATTAACGTTATATTGTAAATAAATTGAAGATTCCCTAGAAATTGTTTTTAATTTGCGATTTATGTACAGTACTAACTTGTAAATATTTTTATGCCAGAGATTACTTTTTGATCTAACTTGCTACATACAACTCTAAACTTGTGATTCTCAAATGAGAACTTGATGAGCAATGCTTCCAGATCGTGATTATAAAATTATAGTGTTTCCTACTAAAATCTCGAAAAAGCGAATTTCGAAATATTACTGTATACTATAACGAACCATTACACTATACAATAAAAAAGTTGAAAATACAGTAGATCTTCTGTAATTACAGTGTGTCTGACAGCACTGCGACTAGGGTTGCCACCCGTACATTATAAATTGTACTTTATTTTCATTCGAAAAATAGAGTAGGTTTGCAAAAAATACTTTATTTTGCATGATCTGGGATGAGAAAAAAGGTCATAACTATTTTTGCGTGAAACAAACATTCTATTATAACAAGGTTTGCATAGCCATCTTACTTTGGAAATGGTATAATATTTAAATTTGGCAACCCTTTTTTTTGGTCATCAATTTGGTGGCTGTAACATAGATTATCTAAATCCCCGATTAAAATAGAAAAACTAAAAAATATTAAATCTTGTACATCTTAAAAACCTTCATTATATATTTTTTTGTTTATTTGGTATATCATATACAATATTATATACAATAGATAATACAATAT
>MOOZ01001820.1:69223-86967 GCA_002930495.1 Cecropterus lyciades | reverse complement strand
TGACCCCTGCGATTATCCCTAATGTGGATAACTCGGACGCGTAATTTTTGATAGTAGGGACTGCGTTCGCGCCGTCCCTTTATAAATAATCGTAACTCGTAATTTAGTACAGATCAAGTTCCCTAACTGCAAAACTTTCCAACAAAAGGCATGGAATCTGTTTACTTGTACTGACCGTCACGAATACAATAAACCGACAATAAGAAACTTTGACTGTTAATGTAACCTATTAGTTAGTTATCTATCTGTACTAATATTATAAAGCTGAAGAGTTTGTTTGTTTGTTTGAACGCGCTAATCTCAGGAACTACTGGTCAGATTTGAAAAATTCTTTCGATGTTAGATAGCCCATTTATCGAGGAAGGCTATAGGTTATATATCATCGTCGAAACTTACGCGGGTGAATTCGCGGGGCGCAGCTAGTACTAAAATATAATATGTTATCTGTAATATATTCGAGATATAAGATTATAAGCTGAAAATCATTACCCTCCTGATGCGATGAGGTAAAATGTTAATTCATTTATTATCAGAAGAATTAAAAGTAAATCACTTACAGTCCTTTCATGCCTTTTCATAAGCTTAAACACTTAAGCAGTAGACCTACTTAATGCAACCCAATTGCTGGTGCAAATACATAAAAGTATGCATGTACATAAGTTATACAAGTACTAACATTACAAAATACCTACTGTCATTAAAATTACTTACGTATTACAAGATTCAGATCATTTTAATGAAACATTTTTGCGAGATAAGTACTATTTTTTTAATATTAGTAATTATAAACAAAGGTAGCAGGTACATAATAAAGTAGCATACAGTCCTGATGGTAAGTGATCTTATGCCCATGGACATCTGTAATCAAAATGAAATGAAATGTCTTTATATTGCATAGGCCTATGGGGGCACTCACAAATTGTCATTTACAATATTTTTTCTTACACTACCACCCGATCGAAAAAAATAAAATTAGTCTTACCTGAGGTTAGCCACTGATGCGTTGCTGCCCTTGAGAGCTAAGTAAGAAAGCCTTGGATAAGTACGTCCCCTTACCACACCATTTAAACCAGAACACAGCAGGGCGTAAAACTGCTATTATTTAGCCAAAAAAAATGACAACTCCTCCAATACAGGAACACTAAATTAATGAAATAAAATATAACTACGTTTTTACAGGTGACCTTCAACATGCATGGTATCATAGCAGCAGCGTTCACACCGTTCCACCCAGACGGCAGGATCAACCTGGAACCCATACCTACATATGCAAAATATTTAGCTAATAATGGGATTAAAAATGTTCTGGGTATATAACAGCTTTTTTTTTAAATTTATTTTTAAACTTAACCATTTAAGTTGGTCAATAAAACTTAGTATTAAAGAATGAAATGAAAGAATGAATGAACAAATTTTTTTTTCTTTTTTTTAGTTTTAGCTTAGTATTTAACTTTGGAATTAATATCTGTAATAATTAACACTTTTCAGTCGGCGGTACTACTGGTGAGTTTGTATCACTGAATGTAGAGGAAAAGAAAACAGTTTTGGATGCTTGGATGAAGGAAGCCAAGGCTTTAAAATTAAAAATCATGGTCCATGTTGGAGGAGCCCCGTTGCCTTACGTTTTAGAGATGGTTAGTAATAAATTAATTTAATTAATTATTTTTTAAAACGAGCTTTTATTTCAATGCACTAAAAAATAAAATATTTTTTATAGTAGTTAAGCCCATCATTTTGCTGCATTGTACAATTTTATATCATATAAGCTTGTCGTTTATAATCTGCCATTTTATTGCGCTGGCCATTTTGAATTATGATCATCAGAACAAGGGTTAACTAATTCGGCCTCTGAAAAATGGGTATAATTCAGCTTGCAAGATTTGACCTAAACTTGCATATATACATACTAACTTTGCAAGTTAATAAAAACCTTGTAAAATTACAAGGAATTTTACCCGACATAAGTTTAAGCAGTTTATTGTGTTTATAATTATAATCATTAAAATATTGTCGAATACACAAAATTTCGACTTAATTGAGTTAAACATTTGAAACTACTAATAATATCCACGTGACAATTTCGTGCTAGAAAAAGGACAAAAAAAATGTAACGTGTCTTTAAGAAACGCGCGCTTTAAAAAACTCACCAAAGAGCAAACATAATTTTATTTCTCACGAAATACAAATTTCCAATTAGGTTTCTTATATTCTCTAAATATTATTCTATTTCAGGCAAAGTATGCAGAACAAGTTAAGGTAGATGCGATACTGACTCTTCCAGAGCTATACTTCAAGCCCAAGAATGCAGAAGAGCTGGTGGAGTACCTCGAAGTGGTTGCCAAAGCAGCGCCATCTATACCACTTGTATACTACAATAATCCGGGAATGAGTGGAGTTGTGGGTAGGTCAAAATGTTTATATTTTATATGCTACTTATTGAAATACCAACTGAGCATGCCGTCATCTTATTGATAAGTGGACCAAGAATAGAGCTTTGTAATTAACCCCAAGAAATGAAATAATACCAGAAATTGGCTACAGGTAAATCGTTTTTTTAATAAGGACTGTGTTGGAATGGCTCATAATTATAATATTACTTCACTATATGTGGCGATGCATTGGTGACTCCCCTGGTGGTGCAAATGTCAGGCGACGACGACTACTTCGCATCAGGTAGCCCATCTGCCTTATCGATAGGTCTAGGTATAAAAAAAGTAAACAATTTACGCTATCTACACTCATAGCTTCACAGTATGATTTGCTCCTGTTTCGTGAGTGCCCTGGATTCACACTACGATACACAAACGCCTAGATTAACTACGAAACATCGCTGTATATGTTTAAAAAGAAGAGTTTTTTTTAAGATGTTGTAAGGAATTTTAAAAAGGATATATAATCACCACTCGATGTATTAAAAGAAGCTTGAAAAGAATTTACGCTCAATACATTTTAAACGCATAAATATTATATCGTGAACTATTATTTTTTCCAGTTGATTATCCCACATTCTTCAGGCTGGCAGTATCCAGGATCCCTACATTTATGGGGATGAAGGCGGACCTGCCAACAGCTAATCAGCTCGCCGACCAGCTCTCTGATGGACGCAAGATTTATATTACCAACCATGTTAGTATTATAATAAAACTGAGTCGTGTGGTACCTTTTATCGAGTTGCGAAATGTCTCTGTTTAATTCTACTGTGACATCTTCAATTCCTCAGGAGATGCAGAAAACTACATGAATCATAGAAAAATTTATGAGGCTTATCAACAGCTAAAGCTTGTTAATAACTGCCAAAAAACAGAAGATAAGAATGCTTAACAGGATGACATGCAAAAGAGAAAAAAACATTATAGATGGTAGAACCAGTGTAGGTCGACCAGGGAAGTACCCCACCTATTTCTACGGTGAAGCAGTTCTTGCGTTTCGGTGGAAGGGTGTGGTTCACTTATATGAGACGACCACATTAGGAGGAGCCACGAATATAAGATCCACTTCAGTTAGAACCCCTGTTCTATATGAAGTTGCTTACAGATATCCTTGGGCGACAATAACCACTTACCATCAGGTGGACTGCTGATCGTTTGCTCCTTCAATCTGATCATTTCGTCGCAAACCTATTTATATGATGTTGTTGATATTCTGTTGTATTGTGGGACGTCTTACCCTCCAGGTATCTCATATGATACAGCTAAGTCGACATAAGGGCGGTGGGCTCCCGGATCCGTAACATTTGTAAACAATAATAAAATGTTAATAAAATCATTATATTATAATGTACAAATGTGAAATATATATCTCTACTGGTTAGTGGGTGGTTCGGTCTTATGTGTCGTTGTCCTAACGAGCCAACAATACATATATATATATATATATCTTTCGTTTCAGGTCCTAGCACCCTCAGTGTTGATGGGCCACGACTCCAGCATCGCTACAGTGTCTGCCATGGTCCCTAGGTTAGTGGTGGATGTGGTGGAAGCCAGCTTGGCCGGAGACGTGGCCAAGGCGAGGACGCTGCAGTCTAAACTCAATGAGTTAGTTAACACCATCGCAGCTGAAGGTAACTTGGGATTAAATAAGATTTTTTTCTTTAATCTTTTTTTTTTTTGGGGTTTGGGTAGGCATTATATAAGATAGAAGATACTTATATATACAAATGAAAAAGATACACACCATCTCATTTGTATATATTAGTATAGATACATCCTTATTTGTGGGATTATATAAGATAAAAGCACAAATAAGGATGTATCTATACTAATATATACAAATGAGATGGTGTGTATCTTTTTGTTACTTTATACACAAGAACCACTGGTCCGATTTACATCGAATTATGCATGTAAATAACCTACATTCATGCAAGATTTCATATAAATAGGAAAAGTGATTTTTGCGTGATTGAGTAACAAATAGACTCGCATCATCTCTTTTTACATATTGATATCGATTAGCTGTAAATAACAAAAATATTTTCAAAATCAGGAAAGTTCCCGCCAAACTGCTTCCTGCCTTCCATGAAAGCAGCGATGGAGTATATAACCGATATCAAAGTGGGTCCGCCGAGGTTGCCGCAAAAACCAATCGACGACGAATGCATGAAAAGAATCCAGGAGAAGCTGACGAAGCTGGGATATGGTCCAAATGTTTAGACTGTAGTGAAATTAGTTTAGACTAATATCGCGGAATTGATACATTTTAATACGTAACGGGTACTCATAATATGCGGTTTGGAATTTCTTTTTACCGATATTTCGACCCAGATACATGGATCGTGGTCACGGCGAAACTGCGGTGGCGGGGAGAAATCGTTGACAAGCACTCCAGTTTCGCCGTAACCACGATCCATGTAGCTGGGTCGAAATATCGACAAAAAGAAATTCAAAATCGCATATCGTGAGTACCCGTAACGTTACGAAATGAGTTTTCGTAACTACCCTGCAATTACAATAATTACAAAAGCTTGCATTTATTTTCGCGATATTTCGTATAATATGTATATTATAATGTATTGTTGATAGATTTAATGCATGTGTCATGTAAATTTTAATTTTGCTTTTTTTCGGAGAGAAATGATTCATAAAAGATGGATAAAAGATCTTTAATTCACACTTAAATAAGTACCTAAGCCAACTGTTAATTTTATATATTTTAATTTTATTGATAATAAAACAAAATATATATATTTTTAATGAAACATGTCTACTTGTTCTACAAAAACCTAAAATATATAAAGAATACATACTTTAGTGAAGACTTTTCTGGCTAAAGGCAGCCTTGCAAACAAGTCATATTTTATATTTTTTATGATGAACGCTATAGTTTATATAAATATATATAAATGAATGTTTGTCTGTATGTCCTTTATAGAATCGTAATCTATGCATTTGATCATGTGATAATCTTCATCAAAGTTGTTGTGCATGAGCCCACGAAGTTTTCTGAGTTGGTACGACTATTTTTCAACAGATAGCGCCACTGCGAATTGAATATTTGTGTAATGTCTTTCCTTCAAATTTATTTTGGGTGGTGGCGTAGCAACGCTCGCAGGACACAGCTAATTTAAAATATAAGTGTTATAACTTATAAGCGCAATTTATAAGCTTTTCTATGTCAAAAATACTTCATAATTGTCTTCCAGTTTTAACGGACAGAACGTTACAGAACCAGAAGATTTATAAATGTTGTCTTTTTAAGACTCATGTTATGTGAAGACATGCAGAAGTTTCTTATGTGGATTTATACTCTTTTCTATTTTAAAAGATCAAAAAAAAATAATTTTACTCTCTATAAAGTTGTATTAGTTCAGTTTCTAGATGTTCTAGTTTTAGATATCGTCGTTTAAGATCTAGCACCGCGTAAGTCATTTATTGGCGGTAATAAAATTTTGAAAATCATCGTCATTTTTATCGAAATACGCGTCGTTCTGTCCAAATAGAATCAAGGTACGACACAAAAATACTTTTAAATTATGGAAAATTTAAAGTACAAAATGGAACTTTAGTTGCGTCTATGTAAAATTAATCGGTTTTGTCTCTCCAAAAAAAATTCCAAAAATGACTTACGCGGTGCTAGAACTTAAACGACGATATACTATTTATTATTTTAGTCATGATTAATTTTTACGGTCATAATAATACCTATATTTACATTTTTTTATTTTATATAAATATATCCGAAAATTTATCGACGAGTATGAAATGTTCGACTTAACGCTATTATTAAATAAGACGAAATATGAAACAACTGTCATTATACTGTGTTAAACTTTTTAAATAAAATTAAATAAATATATGACACTTTTATATGCATATTGTCTTAATTTAATAAATATTGTTCTTGACAAATCTTAGATGTTGTTTTTGAGTATCAAACATATGTTTGTGTTTTTTCCACGCAAAAACTAATGGTCGGATTTCGCTGAAATTTGGTACAAATAGTTTATGACATAGATTCACTCTTAGGGTACCTATAGAATAAGCTTGTAAAGTACATAAATAAATGGAAGTAATTTAAAATTTGCAATCATTACTTTATTTATATACGATGTATGTATAATGTATGTAGATCATGTATGTGTAAATATTTTATTTTAAAAATAGTTACCACTGGTACTGGTACATACCAATTATTTAATTACCAAAAATACCATCTTTATATTCCTCTGAGTATAAAATGAATGAAACTGAGTATAAAAATGTGTATAAAAAAATGGTATAAAATTCATACTTAAAAAAAATCGTGGTAAATTGGAAAACTTTACAAAAATTGACTTACAAAGACAGTACTAAACCTGAACGCAAAAGTCGTCTATACTTGACCAGCACTTGCGGGCTCTGTGCGCCAGCGACGTCTATAGTTGATAAAATATACGGCTCACAAAAATACAAAAAAACTATGTTGAAAAACTATTGACAACCCGTGTGGCGGAACGGTCACCGTACCGGTCTGACACGCAGTGGGTCCCGGGTTCGATCCCCGGCCAGACAGACATCTGAATGATGAGTTTAGGTTTCTGTTCTGGGTCTGGGTGTTTGTGTGTTCGTCTTTGTGTGTCCATGGCAACCACGACATAGGAGAAAATCCTAGTGTGGGGTTATGAGTGTTTTATTAATAGCAACAATAGATAACATACAAAAACTGTAGATTGTCTTTTAACAATGAATTCATTTTGCTCAGAACTTAGTTGACTAGTTTCAGAGCCTTGAGTTTAGTAGCAATCCTTTTCTTTGCTTCTGCTGACAGTTCCCGTTGTGGAAGAGATGGGGGCCCCACTTTGATACCCGTTGCTATCTCCATACCGGCTTTCATTGTCGGGACCCATGTTCCTGTAAATTAAAAGTTTACTGTAAAACCATGCGTTTTTAAAGGATCGAATGCATAATTGCATTGAGCAGTCAGTCCATCTGATGATTAGGTAACTATCGTCCATGAAAATCTGTAACCAACTGATTGCAGAGCTGATCAACATTTTATGCGAAATCAATCACATTATTTGCTACTTCTGAGAACGGTCACCAGATATATAAGTCGCCACCAGTCTTCCACCGAAATGAAAAAACTGCTTCACGTTATGCATAAATGTGGGGATGATACTTCTTCGATAAAACAGTACGGGTTCTACGTAGTTCCGTATTTTCTATAAGAGCAGATGTGGTCGATGTCTAGAGCCCTCAATCTAACAGGGCCCCAATATATATTCACTTACACAAAAAAGATAAAAATAAAAAAAAACGGTAATCCTTCATCCACCTTTTTCAAAAACATTTAACATTTTTCAATTTTTAGGTATTTAAGAAATTATAACAATTGTCTAACGGGGGCCCCAAATATGCCCAAATATACCAACATTTCCTAAGAAGGACTTGGTTAAGTTTCAAATATATTTAGACTTTAATTGTGTGCGTTATAAGTCTGTGTATTGTCATTGACGAAATTAGACTATAACGGAAAGAGTATAACTTTAATTTTTGCCCATGGCCAAACACAATCTTATACCCGTTTACACTAGTATCACAGAATTCACCTTCAACAGTGTGAGCTTCGACAGCTAAACAGAGTTGCTCCTGTAGGACCCTAGCTCGCTCTACGTCGCCCTTTTCCACGGCGTCCAGGATATCCTGAGCCAGCTTGGGGAAGAGGTTGAAGGTCGTGCCGATAGAGGACTTGATACCCAGCAGCGCCGCTGGAGCTAGAAGCTGTTGGAAAATAATTAATTCAAGAATAATACCCAAGAAAAATGCAGCAACTCTTCTGTTACGTTTTTATTTTTATTCTATTGAAATAGCAAACGAGCATGTAGGCCACCTGATGGTAAGATGCCACTGCTGCTTATGAACATCTGTAACCAACCTCAGATCCGAGTCTTACCTGAGATTGACCACAAGTACGTTGCTACCTCTGACGACTAATTTGAAGTCTCAAATAAGTATGCCTTCCTTACCACACTTAAGCGCTTAACGCTTTTATTAGGCAGAAACACATGCAGCAGTGGTGCCTTCTGCTAAGGGAGACATACTTATCTGAGGCGTTCTAACTTATTCCTCAGGAGTAGCTACGCATCTACGCATATCTAGGATGCTGTAAAGATATCCATGGGCGGCAGTAGCGCCCTACCAACAGTTGGACTGCAACTCACTCGGTACTCCATGATATAAAAAATCCTCACCGTATCGGCGCCGAGGAACATTTCTTGACCTTCCTTAAGGTTTCTCAGCACCTGTGCAGCCTCGCTGAGGTCGTTCGACGTGAACTTGAGACCCTTGAAGTTGGGTATACGCGCCGTAGCAGCAGATACGAATGATGGCATGTTGACTGCCGAGAAGAGAACGGTTTTACTTATAGTTGTTTAAGTAGACTAATATTTTTTGGGTTATTCACTTTTATTTATTTTATTACTATTTATTATTTCTAGGCAAAAGTGTTATTAAATAGAAAATACTACCTTCGATCAAAATACAATTCTTATTTTCCCTGCCAAACGTCAACAGTACTGTTTCAAGTGGCAAAAAATAATGGCAAAAAGTTTAAAATAACAGCAAACAATTCGCATTTTATTATTAAAATTTTTGTTCCAAATTCTCGGATTGTACATAATATATGTTTACTTACTTTCGACTTTGCTCATGCTGGGAATGTGGTAGTACAGAACCGGTAGGTTAGGAGCGGCGTTGGCTACTAACTCCACGTAGGAGACGAGCTCATTCACCGACGCTGGCCTAAAGTAGAGCTCAGGCAAAGTCAGTAGTGAGTCCACACCGGATTTCGAACAATACTCCGACTGGAATAAACGGTATTACATTACGGAAGAGTTAAGTCAGGTCGGTTTCGAGTCTCCTTTGCTCTCTTTATTTCCGTAAGTATTTTGGGAAGCGCTTTAGAATTTCAGTCCAAGAGATAGGCAATCTCTGCAAATACCTATGCAGCCATCAACACACACGGCCAGGGCGTCCTTGACCAAAAGAATTGGGGGCCCCGTGGGATAAACAAAAAAACAACAATATGTTTCAAGAACTCCCTATGGCATAAGGTTCTTTAAAAACTTCATAGGTACCTAATAAAAATATAGAAGTGAGATTAGCTACTAAACCATTTTTTACTGCGTAGTATTATAGTTAGCAGTTAGTTATATTTTAACCGACTTCTTGAAACGGAGGAAGATCTTTTGTCGGCTAAATCTTTATATTTACTTATTTTTCGTGTAAGCACAAATATAAGGGCCCCCATCAGAACGGGGCCCCAAAAACCCTAAAAATAACATACGTGAGATATATTCTTATACGACCTTCACAACATTTACCTACATAATTCGTACTATTGCGTAATACCCCAGAATTTATCGCCAATTTGCAAGAGCAAGTAAACAAGATAGGAAAAGTAAACACGTTGTTCTGATAACCTGCTGTTACTGTGTTATATTTAACATTATTATGTTTTTTATCAGTAGTTACACTAATTAGGTTTACAAATAAGAACAATTACAAAAATTATTGTTATTCTTGTTTCGTTCGATATATTATAAGATAAAATGTATTGATTGTCTCATAGAGAATTTTCTCTAAATATCTGGAGAGTATTGATTTTTTTTTTCAGACTATTTGCAAATTTCCGTTAATTGGAAAACACCAATAATACCACTTCTTCCCAAAACACTAATAATACCAATTATAGTACAGAACGTTACCTATAGGAGTAGAAATACTCCTATATCTCGGATTCGCATTTCAAATCCATCTTTGACAATGTTAATAACATCTTTGCTAGTAATCAAACAAACGCCTCGGATTCAACTAACATTCGAGCTGAACGCCAACTTATAAGTAATCTCAGCAATTCTTCAACATATCCTCTGAGCGCGTTGCCCCATCGAGTACCACCAAGGTGAGCTGCTGGGCTCACCACACCGTCTGGTCTTTAAGGCAGTATGCGACCACACATACCGTCTTTCCCGAGGTCGCTTGACTGGACGGTTCCGCTCTCACTCTTGCCACCCGCAACCCTGAAACTCCCTGTTAGTTGTCCCTTACGACAAGCATGGGATACCATAGCCCTATTCTTATTCCGGAACTATAAGAACGATTTTGTATTTACCAACGCAACGACGTCTGCGAGTGGCGCCCCACCGACTTGCACCATGATATGGAGACCCGCGGTCTTGCCAGCCTTCACCCATTCGTCCACCACCCTCTTCCTGTCCGGTACCGACAGAGACATATTCTCGCCGGTGGTACCACCCACTGGAATAGATAGTAGATGTAATAATAATGAAAATTCCGCGTGTCTGTACCCTGTACATCGCATATAAAAAAGTTTAGGGGCTGAGAATAACACAAATTTCTGTATTCTTTTAATTTTCTGTTTTTCTGTATTTTACAAAATCAAAACTACTCAATTGAATTTAAAGGATTGATTTATGATTTTGGACAAATTGACAGATTGATACATTTTAATATACTTCGGATACTCACAATATTTGGTTTTCTTACGACGAATTTTTCGCCATAGTTTCGCCGTGACCACGATCCATGTGGGTCGAAATATCGGCAAGAAGAAATTCAAAAGCCATATATCGTGAGTACCCATAACATATTAAAAAGGATTGATTTGAAGAATATATTTATGATCCGTATCTTGAAGTAACATAAATCTTTACTTCACAGTAATCCGTCGACTCTATCAAGTGTCATTGCTTGCAATTTTAGTTACATTTATTGCACGAAAAACCGCTGTATATCGTCTTTTAAGTTCTAGCACCGCGTAAGTCATTTTTGGAATTTTTTTTTTGGAGAGACAAAATCCGATTAATTTTACATAAACGCAACTAAAATTCCATTTTGTACTTTTAATTTTCCATAATATAAAGGTATTATTGTGTCGTACCTTGATTCTGTTTGAACAAAACGATGCGTATTTCGATTCCAATGACGATGATTTTCAAAATTTTATTACCGCCAATAAATGACTTACGCGGTGCTAGAACTTAAACGACGATATGTATAATGATCGAAGGGTGAAGGTCGAAGGTTGTGGCTGTAGTACTGGTATAGCCACAACCTTCGACCGAAACCGAAACTGAATGTTCCAAAACCATAAGAAATTCAGTACTAAATTGGTTAAAAAAAATTATACGATTTTTATTTTTGTAGATAAAGATCTATGTTGATTGGATATAATTAACTTCTAGAGCTGATTGAAATTTATTAGCTACTTTTCTAAAATAATAACAGTTTAAATAATGTGAATTTCATACACAAGGCAACGCAAGGCCACAATGGAATTTTCAGTTATCCTTTCGCTTCACCATCTCCATCGCAGTATCGTGTAATCATTATAGTTCATTCAATTTAGTCACTTGCTAATCTTCGGTTTCGGCCAAATTTTCAACGCATTTTGGCCGAAGCCGAAGGTTTTACGAAGGTAGATTTTTTGGCCGAAGGTGGCCGAAGCCGAATCTTCGATCGGACACTAACTATTACACATTTATTAAACATCACGCGTGATGTGCAATGATGAAGATTCTATGTTCAGTTTCCGAGCAGGAAGACATCTAAATGATGAATTTAGGTTTCTGAAGTAAAAAGCATCTTTATCCTGCGTCGACTTGTTGGAAAGTAAAGATTATCTTCAACTATACAAAATGTGTGAATTGAGAAAATGTATAAATAAATATGAACTTACCAAGAACAGCTTTGATGCCAGCCTTAGCCAGGAAGTTAGCATAGTTAGGGATTGCCCCAAAGTTGATGGTAAGATCATTATTAAGGGGCGTGAAGACCGGTGGAACTAAGCCACGTGCTCTGAATACCACCTGTGAAGGGAATATTATAACGCGATGAAATAAGATGTCTTTATTTCGCATAGGCTTACGGGGCACTAACAAATTGTCAGTAACATTTTTTTTACACTACCATCGGATCGGAACATGACCTCAACTGAAAAGATCTAACAAAAAATCATTTTTCTATGTAATCATCTATATATATGTATTTTACTTCTTTATTATTTTATATATCTTGTTTTTAACATGGAGAGAACTATCGCCGAGTGCTGCGAGAGCTGGATGGTTAACCGCTAGTGTCTTAACATGAGAGTTCCAACTTATACTTTGCAGGTACATAAAGTTGTTATCATTGGACTGTGGTCGTCAATTCTCGTAGATCTTACGGGGCGGTTTAAATGTTTGTTTGAATGAGCGATATAAACACATATCGCACGGTAAAAACACACACACCTATTTCTGCCCAATATCAGCAGTGTTATGCACTGCTGAGTTCTGGTCTGAAGGGTGTGGTAAGAGAGACATACTTCTACTTTTCTGAGGCATTCCATCTTTCTGCTCAGGGTTAGCAATGCATCTGTGGCTAACCTTAGGTGAGACTTTGATTTTAGCTGGGGTTGCTTACAGATGTCCATGGGCGGCAGTAGCCACTTACCATCAGGTGGCCTGCATGCTCGTTTACTATTTCCATACTATAAAAAAAAGGAAACTTATCCGAAATTTGCATTTGTGCTATAAAAATTGTATTCTGCATTTTCGAGAGCTTCTTAAAGCGCGCATTTATTAAAGGGACATTACATTAATATCGTTACATTGTTTAATTCGCTAGACGATGAACAACGTTACTAGGGGTTGTTTAAAGTATTTAAATCAATATGCCGAAATATTTAGTTCGGTCTTTTTCGTTTCCACTGTAGGATATAGTCTGGCCGTGGCCGCTAAAAGAATGCATTCCTGACAGATCGTATCCAAATGATCGTTCATTTGCTAATGATGTAGAATTTACGATGAAAATATTTATCACTTCGTTAATTTTCCCTACAAACAAATATATTAAAAAAAACTATCTTAGAAAATACTATCTTCAGAAATTACAATAAAAGAAAAGAAATAAAAAATATTTAAGCGCTAATGTTAATGTTAAATATAAAATCAAAATTATTATTCTTAACATGCTTTTATTTAAAACCTCATATATATCAATCAGTAATTTGGTAGTCAAATGTATCGATATCAACGATATCAATTATATTATACTATTAAATAATACATCATGTAGGTATTAGTGTTTAGTGGTTTTTGGTTTAGTGTTAAACGAATCTTAGTCTGATTATTTTTTTATGTTATTATTGCGTATTTAACATTAAATAATTCCTAATATATACATATTCAGAAATTACAATACAAAAAAGTATTAATTATCTTCAGGAATGCATTCTGTGAGCGCGAATTATGAATAACTATGTTATAACAATGAATAATGTATTTTCATAACCTAATTTTAGATGGGTTTTAGTTAATTAATTAGTGAAGTGAATAAAAGTGATAAAAAAACGAAACTACCTTACCATTTTCAACATTAACAATTATTATCAATTAAAAATAACTGGTTTAAACAATATATGTAAACCTTTCAAACCTAAAAGCGCACGATTGATATACCCGCTATCATAATAATGATTGTTAAATTGGTTAAAATCATTCGGTCGTCAACCGTTATCTAAAACTTAAAATAAATTTGATATGAACGACTGGCGTTATCTTCTTTCCACAATCGAGAGTAGTCATAAATCTCAGCTATTTAAAGGGCACATGCACCTAAATGTAAATTATGTATTAATAAATTATTTAATAAGGTTATAAACTTATAAATTGCCATATTTTTAAAGGAAGGATCGCTATTTCGGATTATTGCCAATCTAATAAAAGTAATAAAAAGGAATATATTTTTGTACATAAGAACGAATATAGCGCTAAAATTGCTGGATAACCTGATGACCTTGAACATGATTCGAACCATAGACTAATTAAGGTTCGTGCCTTAAAGTAAATAAAATTTAGATAGAATATACTCTGATAACAATGGGCGCAGGCGATAAACTAGTAAATACTAGTAACTTTATTATTTAAGTTCCAGTAGAGTATGATAGACAATTTATAACAAATTGTAATATATACCGTAATTTTACAACATTTAATGACTAAGCTAGTGTTAAATAATTATAGCACTGCCCATTTATATCATAACGTTGGCAAAATTAACACACTCTCGCTATACAATACTCTGAAATTCGAATTCATTGCACTACAAAGTACGGAATACATCTTATAGATAATAAAGTATTTTTGCATAAAGTTGACTGACGTTTGTCGCACAAACGTTAGTCTATGGACTCACAGATTCCACAGACTTTCGAGAAATACCTAGGCTTCATAGTCCGTCAAATCCAGAGGCAAACATTTGCGTATTGCCGGATTGGTTTATTGCTATTCATTGTTAATTCTAGAATCTACATTATAGTTAGAGACATTTTGTTATTGATCTTTTTCCTGTGGTATCCGAAGTTTTGATTTGCATGAACGGCTTTCATATAAAACGCAAAATGAGTCAAATAGTGAGCGAGTTGAGTATGCACGATTTGAATCACAGATTCTTTGAAATAATGAAAAGTGAGAGCAACGCAGAGGAAGCAGCCAACTTCATTTTCGAACATATCTGTGAGGACGTTGCTTTGGGGTGTATTTTCGAGTTCCACCATGGTCTGAAGACGGGATTGACGAGCCTCATTGAAGGTGAAAAGGAAGATGAAGAACCGTACAAGATCGTGAATTCGCCGGAATGCGATGTTTTTGGGTTTTCTGTGCTGAAAAAACCGCCGGACACTAACTGTTTTTGTCCGAATTGCGACCGGCCGGTGTCCGCGACAAGATTTGCGCCGCATCTCGAAAAATGCATGGGTAAGTTTTTAAACAAATTGTAATGGACGGCTCATTGACATTTAACTCAGCTGATTTTGCGTGGTGTAGTCGTGTATTCAAAAATAGCTCGTAATGCAAGGTTACAAAGTAGGAATCTGCGCAAATGCCACAATCTGGATCAATACAAGCATCCTAAATATAGAGTCGAACCCACTCCCTCGAATATTTTATGTGAATTGCGTTCATGGTTCATAATAATACAATAATAATAAATAAATTACAAAGAAAACTGTACTGAAACTCACAATTAAATTATGACGATATTTTACATATTAATTTTATGATACGCCTCCAAAGACTGAAAATGTTTTTAATGCTTCCATTTTTTAAACTTCTACCATGGGTCACTAGTTTAGACACATAGCCTGATGGCCTTTACATCACCACCATGCCACTGACCACCATTCTAGAACTGCAGACAAGCTCTCACTTTAAGTAACTTTTACTTATGTGACTTTACTTCATTTTATATGTTTTATAATCATTGATTGAATTCACTGCACTCTGCAAGTGTGTCAAGGAAATACCTTCTCAACAAGTACAAGTAACGCATTCATAACTTCCCTGACCACATCTAGGGTGTTACTTTGAATTAGTTGTCCAAGGGCCATCAGATCAATCAAGCATTAGCAAAATATCTAAAAAGGCCCTTACCCTAATTCAAAAATTAATTATTTTTATTGAAACACTAGTATACCAATTGTTATATTAGAATAGATCAGCAATTTCTGAATGGTAGTTGAGGGAACCCTGAGGTTCTGCAGATTCACACAGGTTCTCGTTCTGTCGAAGAATTAAATAAAACCATAAATTTAATAATTGTGCAAGACTCATAAATAAACATAACATAAAAACATAAACATAAACGCTTTGTACACTCATAGTCCCACAGGAGGATTTTCTCCTGTGTCGTGGGTGCCATGGACACACAAAGACGAATATACAAACACCCAGACCCAGAACAGAAATCTAAACTCATCATTCAGATGTCTATCTTGCCGGGGATCAAACCCGGGACGCACTGCTTGTCAGACCGGTATGGTGACCGCTCCACCACGTGGGTCATCAAAAAATGTCTTTAGTATAGAAATACATGTTAAAAAAGAAACATTCTTATTATCATACATTTGTTACATTAAAATGGTTATTTTTCATTTGTCTTGTCTTGTCTTTCCTCAAGTCATAACATGAAAATATTTAAACACTCTTAATTATTGGAATAGCCAGTTAGGGTTAGGGTTCTGTCAAAAAAAGTATTATCAATTAGGGTTCCATGGCAGAATAAAATTGGGAATCACCAGTATAGATATAGACTACTAAATATACTATTATTGCAGGTTTATAGCAAGACATTTAGTTTTTGCTGTATAAAATATGCAGTAACATTTGTTGGTAACACCTAATTGATATTTAGTATGTCTGATGTTATGTGATGCACAGGCTTCTGAATGAGATTGCTTACTGAATTTTAGGGATCAATCTTACGTTGTCATACTTCAGATAAGATTACAAAAATTTAGCTCACGGAGGACACATAGGGATAGTTGAAAAGTAAATAATTTTAAATAAAACTACTATATTGGCAAAATTAATACAAAAACAGGATCTCTTTTTCCTATGAATGTATAGACCTATGCTGCCCTCTGAATCACTAAAGCGGTATATCATTTGAAGTAAGTTTCGTGAAAACTGATGTTATGCAAAAGTCTTGCTGTACAATATGTTTTCTTACACTACAACTGGGTAGACAACACAACCGCATCTGAGCATATGATTGTCAAGCTAATTAATTTTGGACATGTTTAATATGTAAAGCTTTTCCAAAATCATAATATTAATCTATCCAACATCTTTTACAGAGTAGTTAAATTATAGAAATAGGAAGACCTTTCTTTCAATGTACTTATTTAGGTCTACTTTTTGGAGCCTACAAACTCCTTGACAAACTATGCTGTATTTAGTAAATCCTAACTTAAAGGAAAATTCCCTATCACCTACTGGATGAAACTACAAAAAATAACTAATTTCTATGAAAGGTATGGGCAGAAACAGCTCTCGCATCGCATCCCGTCGGATTGCGTCGAACAGCCGCGAGCCCACCTCGTACGCTGGACTGCTGAGCGATGACGACGACGACCTGGACTGGTCTGGTGGCTCCGTTCAGAGCGAGAGGCGTAAGCGACGCATCAAGAATAACAATAATAAGAAACCGAGCAAAATTCACAAGTGAGTAAACACAGGAGCGTTTAGATTTAGGGGTATTGGCACTTTAAATATATACAAATCAATTGGACAAATGCATTTTATCATAATCATGTGTAAAATAAACACATGAGTATATGTCTAATTCCCTGATATGTCTTCTGTTATTCCAAGTATTGAATTGATATTAATATTTTTATTTATATTATTATTTTGGTGTATAATGAGTTATAGATATTGGACACACAAGAGAAATGTACAAAGTCTATACATTTGGCTATGTCTA
>MOOZ01001820.1:38858-51740 GCA_002930495.1 Cecropterus lyciades | reverse complement strand
ACATTACGCCTGCGTAGTTGGACTGATTAGGGTGGATTATTTACAGCAGGGATTTTGCGAATATTCGCACCCGCATCCGCAAATACGGAGCTACCGCATAGATTTGGACGTCTCCATCCGCATCCGCGAATAATTAATGCGGATGTTCGTAGATGTTCATGCGGATGCGAATGCCATATAAGTTGAGACAAAAAAGAAATTGGGCAGGGCACACGATAAGGGGTGGGGAAGGGATCAATTAAGTGTGACATGATGTGACTAGGGCGTGGGGAGGGGTCAAAAATTTCGTGTCGTCACATTTTAAATATATATAGATAGAAAAATACCATTTATAATAATTTGTAAAATGTTGTCTTAAGATTTCTATGTGTTAAATTGCAATATGTAAAATCACACTAGGAAGAGGGGAGAACTCTCAAATGTAAATATCTGTAACAAAGATGGGGGAGGGGTCAAAAAGTCGGGAAATTTCTGTGAAGTAATTTACGGATTGCCACTCATATGCCATCATAGTACTCACGTCGTGCAACTCCGTTGGGAAGGGCCCGTCGCCGACGCGCGTTGTATACGCCTTCACAACACCGAGCACATCACCGATGAGGTTGGGGGGCAGCCCTAGCCCCGTGCACACACCACCGATACTGCAGTTCGATGACGTCACGTACGGGTATGTACCTGGGGATTACATAAATTTCATTAAGTATAAAAGGGTAAAAAGGAACATTTATTTTTTATAAGGGAAAGGGTAGAATAGGGAATATGCATGCTTAGTTTATTGTAAGTATCGTTTTTTTATGTTCATTCATTTCGATACTACTGTAGCTTGCGTATTCATACGCACAGACTATAATATAGATATTTAACTTAGATTTTACTCTAGAGATAAAATTTTAAGAAGCCATCATATGTCTTACTTTTTAGTTGTAGCCAGAAGCTTTGAAAAGATTTATACTTAGCTAAGGTCATGTGGCGAGTGATTAAATGTATTTCTATGGATAGTGTAAATAATTAGTTTTTTTTAAATTAAAAAAAAAAACAACGGACTTCCATGCCTAACTTAAAAATAAATAATTTAAATAAATGTCCGCTTATAACATAGTCCCGAAGTCAGCACTCAAAATAATATAATATTTAACTCACATAAAAAAAACCAAACAGACCCTCCTCCTTTTTTTGAAACCAATGCAAAGAGTAGTAGAGTAAGAGAACACTTATTTTAAATAAAACAATAAGGTAGCATAGGAAATATGTACGCTTTATTTATAATAATTAATAGCGCTAAAATATTAAATTAGATTAGACGAAGTACAATATGAAAGAAATATTGTAGTGTATTTTGATATGAGTCGATAGTTAACAAGTAAGATAAATTACAAGGAATTTAGAGAGGCCTGTTTAAATAACTTCAAACAAAGCCTCAGCATAATGAACTTGATTTCAAGTAGACATGCTTAAATAATCAAATCAATAGAGGATTATAAATAGGAAGCAATTAAGCATATATATGCATTCAAGTATTATTAATTAAATATTATTATGATATTACTATTATTATTCATAATAAATGTCAGTATAAAAAAAAACATGCAGTCCACCTGATGATCATTACCACTCATAGACATATGAAACCAACCCCATAGATAAGATCACAGTTTTACCACAGATGCGTTAATACCCCTGAGCAGTAAATTGAAACACCTCAGATAAGTATGTTTTCCTGAACACACCCTTCAGACCAAAACACCGCAGCTCTGAACATTATTGCTATTAGGCAGAAATAGGAATGGAGTTGGTGCCTCCGAAGTTGATCCACAAAGTGTTTTACCACCTTCAAATATTAATTTTGTAATCCATATAAACCGCATTGATTGTATGTGACTGAGTTCCCAAAACTAAGCTGAGGTCGATCACAAAATCCAATTATTGCATATCAAGTTGTAACTGTTGCTAAGCAACATATATATGTGGATTTGATTCGTCTAGATCAGCTGTTCGGTGAAGTTTTTAACTCACTTCCCAAAGGAAAGATGTTATCTATTCGTCATGTATGTATATAGTTATTTAAAGTTTTTAGCTAACAATATACGCTTAAATGCTTTCTACACTCATACATACATACACACTAAGATTTTCTCCTGTGTCGTAGCTGCCATGGACACAAAAACATAAACACCCAGACTCAGAACAGAAATCGTAACTCATTATTCAGATGTCTGTTTGGCCGGGGATCGAAGCACGGGACCCACAGCATGTCAAACCGGTATGGTGACCACTCCACCACGTGGGTCGTCAAGCTTTTAACAACAATGACGACTTACCAAAGTCGATATCCAACATGGCCGCATTGGCACCCTCAACTAGCACCTTCCTGCCGTTTCCGATCTCCCTGTGAAGGTACGAGACTGTATCCTTCACTAACGGTCGCACTCTAGCCGCGTACTCCTTGTATTTAGCCAGCTCGCCTTCAATGTCCACCTCTAGTGAGGGAAACATCCGTTTGTATGTTGCCGCTAGCGCGCGATATCTGGGAATTTAGTTCAGAAATAAATAGTCGTTATAAGATATATTATAGTTTTTTTTTTGTAATCATTTTCAAGTCATTACTTAAAATTTCCGCAAATTTCGACGACTGCCACTCCTATTTATAGTGTGAAGCAGTTCTCGCGTTTCGGTGAAACGGTGTGGCTGCCGGTTCACATCCTCGAGAAGTTTTTTTTATTTTTTAAGTTTTTTATGATTTTTTGTACACAGATAATTAAATAACAACATACATTACATAATTATAGTACACTCTTAGTGCAGGAGTAGCAACACATCTGTGATCGATTTCAGGTACAGCCTCTGTTCTAGATGAAGTTGCTTACAGATGTCCATGAGCGGTAGTGACCACCTACCATAGGACTTGTTTGTTACTTCAATCATATAGAAAAATCCATGGTCTCCCAAAGTTCAGTGACCGTTTTACACTAAGTCTTGCTGCCTTTAACATGCTTGTTTAAAATTTCCATTACATAAACTAGCATTTAGTTTATTCGCGTGGTTTCATTTATCACGAACGTCATCTAATTATAAAGAGTAGTTTAGTCATTGTAGATGATCTTTTTTTTTTTAACTTTTTACTGAGCTCCGATACCTATTTCATAGACTTTTGCTTAGAAACACTTTTAATTAGAAATTAGTTTAATAATAATCATTATTATTAATTAATTTTTGTTATTATTATTATTATTTATTTGTATCTGTATTTTCTGTCTCTGTGTACCAACCTTTGTTCAATGTTTTATATATCAATTTTGTGTTGTGTCTTAAGCTATGAAATAAATGTTTTATCTATCTATCTATCTAACTTAAACCAATTATCGTCGATAACAACATTGACGATACAAAAGAGACACGTTTACTGTATCCTTTTATCATTTGACTATTATCACCAGGGATGTTATGGAGCTCCATAGTCGCAACTGACACTATCGGGTATCGAAAATAACAAAAAATCTTTAACCGTATCCGATATAAAACTTTCGGTTATGTTACGAGAAGTTTTTTTAGTTTTAGTAAATAACACTAAAAATTAATAATAACAACTGATATGACTGATTGCAATAGCTAATGATAATATCGAACTAAAAACCAAATTATAAACTATATGAATTTATTTATTTGACATGCCAACAGCATAACATACAAACACTTTACAAATAACATTATGCGATAAAATAAATTACACTGGTATGCAAGCCAATTATAGGCATGTACAACATTTACAAAAAATAAGACGTGTTATACTAATGTAAGGAATATAAATTATGAAACTAAGAAAATAAAAAAAAATAATAATAAACATACGATAATTATACGCTAATTATGTTTGGAAGCAGAACTATTCAGGATAGCTTCAAAAACAAATTGTCTACTTACCTAGTAGACAATTTGTTTTTGAAGCAGTAACATTTATCGTTGAAAATGTCTATGTCGACTGATGCACACACTTGGTTATATTCGGCAGAGACTCTAGAGAGGGTGGAATATTTAAAAAGGTGAGTTCTACTAGGTGGTACATGGAAGATTTTGATAGTTGGTTGAAATTTAGGTTTAAAATTTCTTAAAAATATCATATCCATAACCGAAACTAATAATAAATCGGATAATCCGAAATAATTACATATCCGTAACGGTATCTAGAGCCGAAATTTCATATATAACATCTCTAATTATCATGGATACTTATCGCTTAGTGCCTACGTCGCAAGAGTGCAAACAAATACTTGTTGCTGGAGGCTCGATAAACATAACTGATATCAGTTAACTTGGCACCCGACGTTTGTGATTATACGAAACTAACCAAATACACCAAAGACAACGATACAAGAAACGAGTGCTAGATACACTTTATCAACTCTTATCACTGACGAATCCAATGGCAAAGGGGCTCAAGTAAAAAATCGAAAAATCTTGAGTCACTTCAAAAATAAGAAGGTCCTTTTTCGCCGAACTATTCATAATTAAGGGTGAGAAATCCTTTGATAATGTCTGTTATCCCCCTTAAGTAATGCTTCTCTCTTCAGGGTCAATCCCTCCAAATGGAAAATCTTTTATCTGCAACTGGATCCCATGTCCTACTTATTGTGTCACGTTGATTGTCCAAACCATCTTTTTAGCAAATATATAGCATGTACAGAGTAATAACCACGTTACTTTAATTTTTATCATATGTACGGATTACAAATATTTACATGTTTTGTCAATAAAACAGTATATAGTTATAAATATATCGATACTGGAACCTTGTATTGCGATTAACCGATATATTTATATATCGTCATTAAAAAAAAATAACTTCACTACAAGGCAAAGGCGTGAACATTACAAATTCAATATTGCCTCACAAGATTTGATCCCACCATATAGATAATGATTCTTTTATGCTTTTTGTCTGATTATTGTTATGCGTGTACGTAATAGTACAGAATGTTCTTCATAATACTTACTTTTCCTCAAAAATACTGAAATCGCCGAGAAGATCGCCAATTCTGATGCCGTTGCGCGTTGCCTTTGACGAGTAAGTCGGCCCTATACCCTTCTTTGTGGTCCCTAACGAGTTCTTCCCCTTTTCTGCTTCTTGGAGGCCATCCACCTGGAGAAGAAGAAAGATTATTGATTGTAAGTCTGGAAATATGGATAGCAATAATAAATATAATGGAAAATCAAACAGACCACTTTATAGCGTTACATTTCCGAAATTGCTATCTAGTATAAAAATGAGATGGAGTGTGTCCATGTGTTACTCAATCGCACAAGATCCACTTATATATATATCCGATTTACATGAAATTTTGCTTGGATGTAGCTTATTAAACTGGTCGGTCTGTAGCCTACTTTTGATTACGATACTTTTCGCTATTTAAACATGACGACTCTTTTAGTGACGTCACTATATTATATATTTCAGACTTCAATATTTCCATATTAAATAATAAGAGAACGCTAAAAATTATCAAACTTTTGATGGCATATACGAGGTTAACATTCAATTGTCTATCCGAAAGGTCCTTATCACTTTTCATGTACCTCCAACGATTAGCGAGTAAAACCTAAATTTTTGTCACGTTATTTGCGCTAGTATCCTATAATTCCTGCATTTTAACCCTCATCATAGCCGTGTAGTGTCTGCCTTGAATAGCACCGCTCACTAGGCACCGCTAACTAAGTGACAAAATCCAGGAGATGACAGAGATGGACATCAACCCACTGCGGTCATTAGCACGCATGCGGTCACGCACGCATGCGGTCACGCATGTCAGGCGCAGTGACTATTGGCAAAATCCCCATTAAGGAATCCCTTTATCCAGCAGCAGTTTATCCCCCTCAAAGGGCTGAAATATGGAATCATCATCAACCTATAATTTTATCACGCGTACGGCAGCGTACAAGATTCCTAAATCTTTTGACATTGGATGGTATGTGTCACCCTTCACAAAATCGTTAACTTTTGAGCTCGTTAAATCGGCTTTTTAAATCTTCTTAAATCGGTTCCTTAAACCGCTGATTCGGCTTTAATACCAGTTAAAATTATGAGACCAAGAAAAACCTTTCGTCATCAAAATTAAGCATAACAACACTAAATACTTTAGAAATGGACAGACACTTGATCTGAGAAATCAAATACTTCATTTTTATCTCATCATTGGCCACGTGTAATTATAATTATGATACTAAGGTTATAATTAACACTTTAATAGCTATATAGTATACGATAAGAGAGGATGTATGCAAAATATTATAATTACTAATGTCTGGTATGAACGATTTGGCAAGACAACAAAATCGTGGGAATTGGTTGAAAGGTAATGTTAATGTTTACGTCACTTTCGTTTGTGACAATTAAATAAGTAGTATGTAGTTGGTTAGAAGTGGTATTGGTGAGAGCGTCGGTGGCAATAATAGTATAGTATAAAGTATGAAGGTGGTAGAACGGTTACTTAAAGTCTATACTCAGTATCATCCAGTCTTGATCTACCACTTTTAGGTGGTGCCTGTAATAATAGGTACGTAGATAGTGGAAAATTTCACAGATGAGTTATTTCTGTTGCCGCTCTAACAACAAAGAATAATAAAAAAGTATGTGTCAGTTCCGACGCACGACTGGAGTTTATTCCTTAAGTACGATTGACTAAACATGCGCAATAAAATCAAATTTAAATAATTTTCAATTATTGTAAACAGCGCCATCTATGCGACGGATAAAAAAGGGAAACGTATCAAGGCCATTCGATCAGTAGATTTTACTCATATTTTTCTCATACCGGGCGCCTTATATGAAAATCGATTCTTAAGGAGTAAACTCCAAAAACAGAAGAAAATAAAGATTTAAGGTTAATTTTTTTGGTTGATATTAATGGTACAGAACCGTTCGTGCGTAAATCCGACTTGCACTTGACCGGTTTTAATTAAATATCACCGCCGTAACCACGATCCATGTAACTTGGTCGAAATATTAGCAACAAGAAATTCAAAATTCGCTTCGTGAGTACCCGTTATATATATTAAAATGTATCAAATCCGTAATAATATAAGTCTACAATTATTAAATTTAAAATTATACTTTGTCTACTTACTTACGCTTGAGAAACGAAACGTATATACTATATACGTAACGGGTACTCAAAATACTCGGTTTTAATTTCGAAGGGGAGAAACCCTTGACAAGCACTAGTTGTAGATTCGTCTATCTACCATACGGATGATATGAAAACCGCGAATCCTTTTTATATTATTTCATTTAAATGCATCTTCTTTATCATTTTTTAACGCGACTAAGGCCGCGTTGCACAGCTTATTGTTAATAAAGACCGGAATATAGTTAGCAACATGTGCCAACATTTTATGACTCAATTTCATTTTTCAATTCAATGAAAACAATGGATTTCCTAGTACTGTATTCATATAAACCCCTCGTGCGCGACACCGGAATACTTGTACCTCTTGTATTAGCAGTCTATTTGGTTAGTGTAACGTATGCTGACATTTTTGTTGGAACAACACACACCAAGGACACACCACACGAAATTAGGAGTGAGGAGATACCACAGCCATACTTATTTCTGGCTTGAAGCAGTTCGGTGGAAGGACGTGGATGCCTACTCAATAACATGATGCGACTATCTTAATCCTCTGTTGTGGCAATGCATCTGTGATCGGCTCCATACTACATGGAGATTGTTACTGTTCATGGGTCTGCAGTGACCACTCACCATCCGGTGGACAGCACGCTCCATCGGTATTTCAATCTTACAAAATAACATCAATACTTTCACTACGTCTACTTCTACATTATACCTAAAATTTAACGTCAGAAAGAGTACTTTTCGCATTAGCAGTCTATTTGCTTAGTTAGCCTAATGAAAACGGGTTCCAAGTAACAAGCGGATAGCGGACATTGTAGCATTAATAGTGAGCACTGTTTAACAATAAACACTCGATTGTTCTATGAAACGGTCACGTTTCGGGAATTAATCGCAGCGTACCTAATATACATACGTAAAGGTACTTGTTTTATTATTATTTTTAATTAAATTAGTATTGGTTCAATTTAAAAGAGAATAACGGAAAAAATATAGTTTGATTACGCGATCGTAATTTCAACAAAAATGAATTTGAGGAAAATCGTTTAGATTATATCTAAGAGCACGTGATTTTAAATGGGTAAAGTAAGCATGTGCGTCTTCGCTTATATTTATGGTATGTATGTGTAGGATTTATCTACATCTATATTAATATATGAAAATAAGAAAGAATATAAAAATAAGGTGTGTTTTTGTGTCTATTTATTACTCAATCATGCAAAAACCACCGCTCCGATTTACATAAAACTTTGCATGTATGTAGCTTATTACCCGACTACGGCGAAGCAAAAGGAGGGTTATGATTTTGATCTGTATGTATGTATGTGGGTGTGGATGTTCATCTATTCCCTCATAACTTCTAAACTAGTTATCATAATTAGACAAATAAGGTGTCGTTAGAAGCCTCTTTATCGTCCGCTGGTTATAGATTGCATGACGTTACGTTAAATTGACTACAGCGCTCATTTTTGACTAACTACAGCGTAATATTTTCTTGTTTCCTTTTTTTTTGGAAAAATTAACAGTGGAAACAGTGTTTATTCATAAAAATAATCCGTATGAAGTATTTTCTGTACTTAGGGTGATTTTTTTATTTTACAGAGAGATAAATATAAGCAAATAAGTTTTATTGAAACTACAGTAAGCTCTATGTTACTTAAATTTCATTACAAAGATACTCTTAATTGGATTCGATAGCCGCACTTCATTTTAAATACCTTCATTCATCAGAATCCGCTTAGTTAACAAGATTTGCAAATTTAATAGCCGGCAAACCCATATACGAAAGTGACTTTGCCATTAAAAGTATGGCTGGAAGTAATCCCGCTAATGTAGGCGGGTTGATTGATGGCGGAGTGTTATATATGAGGAAGTTAATGATGGCTTATGTCAGCCGTCTGGTGGTCGCGTCACTGTTGTTGGGGGAACTATTAACGGTATAGTTTTACCTATAATCATCAATGGTACGGTCTATAAATCATGTGATTTTAATTTTATTTGCGTTGAATAGCTAAACATGCGAATTGTGTAAATTTTAATCGATGTAGAAAGTTAAGCAACGTTGTATCCGGTCTTAAGTTGGATGGGTGACCGCTGGTGGTTGAAATTTTGCGCGCTTTCCTGTTTCGGAGCGCGTTAAGACGTCGGTACCAGTACTTGTGCAGTTCTTATGAAATGTTTAAATATATCTTTAATGCATTGCCAATTTCCCACCATCCCATCCCATGAGATAACTCATGCCAGGTGACTGGCAGACGGACAGCGGCGTCTTAGTAAAAGGGTTCCGTTTTTGCCTTTCGGGTACGGAACCCTAAAAAGTAGCCAATGTAGCCAAAAATCAGCATAAGATTTAGGCTTAAATAAATCTCATTGAGGCATACCTGTTGGTGTATATCGAAAACTAAGTGCGCTCTGTCGGATACGATGAGTCGCTCCTGCATACCCTGCATCCCTTTCAGTTCGTTCTTCTTCAGCTCCTCGAAGAGACCCGGCAAATGGATTACCACGCCATTGCCTGAAAAGAAAATATTCATCTTCATTATATTTACGTCAACAAGGTGTATTTTTTTAATATAGAATAGACTTTTAGTCGAAATTACATATTAGTTTTTCCTTTGTACTTTAAATGAAGTCTTAATGGCTCGAACTCTGGAAGTACCATCGCCATACTTATTTCTGCTTAATAGCAGTGTGCTTAATATTATAAAGCGCTGCGATGTTCTGGTTTGAAGGGTAGTAAGAGACACACTTATCCCAAGCGTCCAATGGACGACCAAGGCCGACCAGAACCCTAATCTTATATGGGGTTAATTACAGATGTCTATGGGCGACAGTCGCCACTTACCATTAAGTGGACTGCACGCTCGTTACTCTTACTACTATGATATAAACGCTTACTACACTCAAATTTTGTCTAGATGGGATAATGGCCGTTTATTTTTAGGCTCCTTGGAAAATATTTACTTATTTTGACTTCAAATCATTATAGTTCATAATAAGACAAAGGATTGGCATCTGCATACACGAAGAACCAAAGGAGAATCACGCAAGAAATAGGTACTGATGTTTTCTGATCTATACTGCAAGCAGTGGTAACCTATTGGTTGAAACTGCCTCTTGATCGATGGTTCGAATCCCAGTACTGATTTATCTACAATGATGTGCGTATTATAGATTATTTATTTATCACTGCTTCACAGTGAAGGAAAATATCCTATAAACTGACAGTAAAAGTCCCTAAAAAAAGTACTCCCAGTTGTGTGAAATCTACCAATTCGTTCCTGCCCTAGAGCCCTAAACTCTCTCACTTTGAGAGAAGACTTGTGCCTAGCCATGGGACAATAATCGTTTGACGATCGCTTATCAGAGATGAAAGGCTAAAAGGCTAGCTATCGCTATTGTATCACTACTCGTGATATACATAAACAACAAACCATTTGTTCTACCAAAACATGCAAACGATTACGAATAGCTGCCATCATAAACAAGTTATCGTAAAGTTTGCAAAAAACTGCGACCAATCAACGTCAATTTATTCGTTTAGCATAACGGTACATCATAAATCAGGAGACATTGTATCGTGACACGAATCTTTCATTCGGAAACAAGATCGTGACGGGGAACTTCAGGCGATGCGGCATGCGGCTGCGTCTTGCGGCTGCGGCCTTGCGTTTCAATGCCTATGATTATAACAATGACATTGTTGCAAGTATTGCAATTAAAATATTAGGTGCTCGACTTAGAGCCAAGATCCAAATTCGGACACGATCTGAGATAAGAAAGAGAATAAGAAAGAAGAAAAGGAATCTGTCGAAAACAATTTCATTTTCACAAGTGATCTTGAACAGAGGCTCGATTAAAATAAAGAACAATGGGTGCACTGCAGTCTATTGTTGCACATGGGCGTAACTATAGCTTCGTTAAGGGTAGAGTCCACAGGTGGTCGACGGAAAAAATACCGGCTATTATTTTTTTACCTAGGCTGAAGAGTCCAGAAGAAATAAGACTCCGAAATATGTCAACAACATATAAAATACAAAGTCCAAATTTTTTGGAGCTTCTATATACTCTAAACGAAATTCCTAGTATCATGTTTAGTCTCCGATGTATATTTCAAAATGTACTCACAAAATTTCATCGAATCATGTTTCATCCCTTGTCAACAAAAAGAATTGCAGTAAGTCAAGGAAGTTAAGCAACACGATGGTTAAACTGACATCTCCAATTTGAAGAATTTTACCATTCTCGATTATGCTACGAGTCGGACTCCTTAACTCCTCATAGATAGGCAAATGGATGCTGATATGAAGTAGCTCATAAATAGACCTTCTCAAAGAACGAAAGGTTCTTCAAAGATCGATTTTGACAGACGTCAAGACCGATTCTTTCAGGAGAGTCACCCTACCGATTACACAAAGGTCCATTATTTATTTTTTGTTTCCAAAATTGCACCATCGCTGTAGCTGGTCGCAATCGAAAGCCGCATCGATGAAAAATATTCACGAAGGCCGCAATCTTGCCATAATTAATGTTATCATAGCGAATACCGATTAGTTCCGTGCCTGCCGTGTCTCGGTACCAAATTACCGTTCTCGGTATGTTTCAAATGGCTTTTTAAAATTTACCGGTGCAGATCGTTAGATCATAATAATTGGTTGCAATTTTATCGTCGTTTGCCGACATGACATCGTTAATGATTTCCTTTTCTATGGAACTTAGAAAATTGCATTCCAGTCAATTCCTCCAAAAAATTCACGTGAATATCCTTTAAAAACAATCATGAATAAACCTTTTTTTTTTCTGAACAATCATGTTTTCTCTTAGACCGCATTATGTTTGTCAGCATTGGTTTTTCGTTAGATAATATCGATGATTGTTTTTCACGAAAAAAAAATTCAAATATTTTCAAAAATATATACGATTGCGAAGAAAAAACACATAATAACAACGGCTACATAATTAAAAACGATGCACGGAACCGAACCAAGCGATACGCGTGGCCCTTTCCCAGCCCATGCTACGAACTTATTTTTAAAATATAATTCTGGTCCTTGAATTGGACTGGTTGTTCTGTATGTGTGTGTGCGTGCATGTGTCTATGACATCCACAACACAATCCTTTATGGCTGTAGACTAAGATTAAGTAGAAATATACAACCAAATTGATATTATATAGTAAAATTATCAAGAATCTATGTCACAGTGAGATAAATCTAGGCGAAAAATAGATGACCGTTATTATCATAGAAATGGGTAATAAACTATTCACTTCCTAGTTTGATAGGGTATAGAGATAATGTAGGCAACAATACTACAAACATTTATGACGTCCAATAAACGCATATAAAATTAAAGATATGTAAGTATTTACATATCTAGCTGTGTCTCGCGGTTTCATCCGCTACTTAAAAAGAAAAAGAAAACATAGCGTTATGTATATGAGCCTATAGCCTTCCTTGATAAATGTCCTGAGATTAGCGCGTTCAACTAAAGAAACAAAAATCTATTTCTATAAATGCGAAAGTTTGGATGGTTGGGTTAGGTTAGGTTAGACGGCTGAATGGATTGAAATGAAAGTACACGACCAAGCACTGCGTAGCTTCTCAATTCTATGTACACGTAGGACTTTCGTTTTTTTTGCATTTAAGGTATCAGGCACAGAGATAGATTATATTATATTATTGATAGAATATAGTCTATAGTATAATATTATAAAGCTGAAGAGTTTGTTTGTTTGAACGCGCTAATCTCAGGAACTACT
>MOOZ01001820.1:13126-38824 GCA_002930495.1 Cecropterus lyciades | reverse complement strand
ATTATTTCGGTGTTAGATAGCCCATTTATCGAGGAAGGCTATAGGCTATATATCATCGTCGAAACTTACGCGGGTGAATCCGCGGGTCGCAGCTAGTCTACAATATAGCTACGTTTAATTACAAAAAATATACTGTTCCCGGTTTGGAATAAACGCGAGTGGAACCGTGAAAATAATTAGTTTTAATACTCATAATCTTCATTAAACACAGTTACGTTTCTATCGGATGAAAGGTAATATATCTTTTAGATAGATGCATACATATCCGGGGCAATCAAACTTAGTACTCAGGGATATTAAAGTATCAATGACCAATCTCAGGTAACACTCGTGTAATGTCTCCGTAATATGGTGTTGATGGCAGATAGGCGGCATGGACACTCACCATCAGGCGGACCACATGCTCGATCACTACTTCTTTACTATAAAGAATGTCCCAATCCACCCCTATTTCCCCTCGCGAATCGTTAACATTAACATCGGATTCGTTACTCATGCAAATGTTGATTACTTTGACCTTACCATCATTATCATTGCATTATGAACGAATCAAGCATTCGTTGCGTGCTGAAAGTTCAAATATACCGAAACATTTGGTATGAAATTGTTTTGTTATTAAAATGTACCTTTTTCAGTTTTTTACGGTATTTTATGACAGACACGGAATCTATACATAAATAAGGAATTTATTATCTTTTGATTCTTAACGGATTTTCTTTTCATTTTGGTTGGTAACTATTGTTATGAAGATTTGTTATCAATATATTTTTTTACCCCAGTGCGTCAGAAGGAGGTTAATGTTTTTCGAGCTTATGTATGTAGACGTCTTTGGCACGAGCTACAGCCCAAACGGCTTGTGGGATTTTTTGTTTTTATACCTTTACCAATGTCACTAGTTTTAAATAAATGATCATGGTCGAATTCGACCTTTAAGAGATCTAGTGGTCACTAGTAAATAATAGTGCGACTAGTCCTACAAATCCTGGTAGGTATTGCATAGTATTTATAAATACTAGTACCTACATATTTCGATTTTTGGAAATAATTAAGAACAATTAGCGTAAACAACATACGAAAAATCTTTTGCTGCTTTCTTGTTTCATATGTATTTATTTTAAAACAGTCAATTTTATATACTTACGGATGTTTGAGGATATCTAAACGGTACCATTAAGTTACATGATTGTTCCATTTGTAAGCACGTTATACTCGAACAATGATTATATTACTCTACCACTTAAATACTTACGATACAATATACTATGATTTTTAAGCCCTGGACAGCGCTAGAAGCGTTTAATATTTGCAATACGTCAATGCGTGCAATTATCTGACGCGCGGTACTTTTTTTTTATAATATGGATAGTAGCAAACGAGCATGCAGCCCACCTGATGGTAAGTGGCTACTGCCAGTCATGAACATCTGTAATCAACACTAGGTAAGATCAAATCTCACTTATGGCTAGCCACAGATGCGTTGCTACCCCTGAGGACTAAGATGGAATGCTTCGGAAAAGTATGTTTCCTTACCACACCCTTCAGACCGGAACACAACAGCGCATAATACTGCTGTTTTTAGACAGAAATAGGTGAGGCGGTGGTGCCTCCTGAGTCGAACCACAAAGAGTTCTACCACCTTCAAAACGTAGTGCTAACGGACTCTCCCCTACTAGGTTCAAGATTCAGGCATGCACCTCTGGTTTTTCAAAGTTATTTGTGTATTAGACATTAATTATCACTTGCTACAACTGTGAAGCAAATATCGTGTAAAGTTACACGGTTGAAAGTTTAAAAATATGTCAAGGATATATGAATTCAATCAATTCGCACTATTCCCGTTCGGTGGACTATGGCCTGAACCCCTCTACTTGTTACATAGGCTTGTGTTCATCATTGTTCACAAGTATTTTAACAGGTTCCAGAACCAGTGTAGTTCGACCAGGGAGGTACCACCGCCACACCTATTTCTAGTGTGAAGCAGTTCTTGCGTTTCGATGAAAGGGTGTTGTTGCCAGTTACTTACTGCCACTTATGTATGAGGCGATCATCTCAATTATAATATATAGATACTATTACAGTGTCTCAGTCCTCGGGAGCAGCAACGCATCTGTATTTGACTTCAGATAGAACGCCAGTTCAATATGCATGCTCATTTACTACTTCAATCTGATAAAAACAAAGTAATTTAGTAGGAATATTAGAATTTTGCTTCAGTCTAGTATATCCAGGAATATGAAAGATCGCAAGCGAAATTACATAAACTAATAACAGTCGGGAAGGTTGGAGTACTACGACCGTATCGAATCACCCCAACAATGAGATCAACCCAACGTAGAAAATAACTATACCCACAAAATAAAACAAACTGTAAATAAATTAATATGTGAATGAATTCATTTAAAAATAATGTCCTATCTGAGAGCGTACACGTAGGACGTAAACCAAGCAGTAGGACGTTAATAGGGCGACGATGTTTTCAACAAAATATTCAATTAAGAACTGTTGCTTACATGAATACGCCACTGAAATCCCCACTAAGATCTTGGACAGATGTGTTAGTTAATAATGACTTCATTCATCAATTAAGATAGCCAACGTATGCAGATAAATCTTATGACGCATATGCCTCTAACGCTTACCAAAGTACTAATAGTTTAGGAGTACAGTTTCAAATTCCGACGGTTGTGAGAAATCTAACACGTAAACATATGAGTCAATTGGTGTAACATCGTCGAAAATGCTATTATATTGCTAATTAAAAGGTGGTATAACTCTCTGTGCCTCGACTCCGGAAGCACCATCGCCACACCTATTACCATCTAATAACAGCAGTATTATGCATTGCTGTGAATAGAGAGATATACTTATCCGAGGCATTCCAAGTTAATTCTCAGGGATAGCAACGCATCTGTAACTAACCGCATGTAAGACTGATCTTATATGGGGTTGATTACAGATGTCTATGGGCGGCAGTGGCCACTTACCATCAAGTGGACTGCATTCTCGTTTGCTACTGCCACATTATAAAAAAAAAAATGAAATGAAATACAGTCGTTGTTGTACCAAATCAGCGATATATATACTTTTTGTTTTCGAGGGGATAACCTTCAAAAGGTACCCGACGCCGTGGGAGCGATGGCAGGTTATGTGGGATTTTTACCGTACTAAAATAGTAGTAGTATAGGTACTACTTATATATTCAAATTTTGTCAAAATTTCGCAGTTTGGACTGTGTGTCATGCATATTGTACATGAGCTGTGTAAATGTTAAAATACTGTGAGTTATTTCGCATAGATACGAATCTGAGTCGACCTTATTTTATTTGTCACTAAAAACACACTTAATTAGCCTACATAACCAATCTAATAAATAATTAGTAATGATATTGATTACAATCAGATGGTTTGAATTTAATTTAATACGTATACGTTTATGGCATTTTATTGTTATTAAATATTATAAAACATTTAAAGGTGGTAGACCGAATATGGTTCTATCGGGGAGGTGCAACCGTAACACCTAATTCTAACGTAAACAGTTCATGCGTTTCGGTGGAAGGTTGTGTAATAAAAAAAAAATAAAAAACAAAATCAAAAATCTCTTTATTCATTTTAGTACAGTTCTTAATACTGGTGGCAGTGGGTGAGGCCAGCTGACATACATCTTAGGCAGAGAGGCTTTGTGTAGGACATCCGTTCTATATAAAGTAGGTTACAGTGATCATGTGCGGCTGTGTCAATTTGCCATCAGGTGGACTGTATGTTCTTTTAAGACTTCAGTCATTGAAAATATACAAATATTTTCCCAGTAACATACAGCGGTATTATTTAACGGTTGTAATAATCAGTCAAATACAGAAATTTCGTAAAGCCAATATTTACCTACAGCTTTCCACGTCATCAGAGGCAAATTCCCCGACACGTGACAGCCACACCTCAAAAGAAATTTATTTTTAGGGCACTAGTAAATTTCATTGAAGTCAGTTTTACGATTTTTTAACCTCCCGAACTTACGTAACGTGAGTGATGCAATCCCTGGCGTTCATTCAACAGTGTCAGTGTTATCGGTCAATACTCATAAAAACTATTCGAGATCTTTAAAAATACTTCCTGCTTCTTTGCTTTTGTTAGGAAGGCTTAAACCCAATCGAAAGGCCGTCGAAAACTCCACAGAGCTATCTACGTTTTGTCTTTATCGACCATGTAGCGCTCGGTTATTTAACAGAAAAGCTTTATTTAAATCAGGGATTTCCTGTTTATTTTTTAGGATTGAGGATCCCTTTTGCCTAAGTGAGCTGATATCTACATAGCCAAATTATTTCGAAAACAATATCTTTAGATTTTTCCTATTGAAACTTACATTCAAAATTTTGCTGTTGTCCGGTTGCCAGATTCTAATGGGACTCCTGGGGGTCAATATCGACTTTGGGGAAAGCTGATTTAAACCGAATGGTATATTATACCTCCTAGAGGTCCAACAGTCACCACCGCTACTAATGGAGATAAAAGTCAGTAGCGAACCTGTATCGGATATTTTCAAACCAGCCATAAACTCTTCAACAATAGCTATAGATTAGGCTCACATGATATTAATGGTGTAATCTAAATTGTTAAAATGTTTGTGTACAGACTGTGGTTCAGTGCAGTCACTTAGTAGGTACCGAAATAATAAAAAAAATATTCGAAAACTCATAATTCATCGAGTCTTTTTTGTATCACGCGAACGTGCACGCTTAGTCAGAAGTGGTAACACGTCTTAATAAAACTCTAAATCTGAGTAAGATTTTACCCGACTGCGTCAGGAGGTTGGTGTTTTTCGATCGTATGTATGTGAATGTATATCCATTTCTTTGACACGAGCTACAACCAAAACTGCTTGACGGATTGTGATATATGTATGTCATATCATTGGAATCGTCTCAGTTTGCAAAGTGGCATTGGCTATATCAATATAAAAGAAAAAATGGTTTTTAAGCAAAATACTCGACTGTATGTTCGACTCGACAAACAGTTGAGTAGTTAAAGTAATTAAACAGTAAACAACAAGTAATTAAAAAATAATAATGTTGTCTTCACTTACCGATAATGGAGATGCATTTCTGATTAATGATGCCGCTGGGTAGTAGGTGGAAATCGAACTCCTTGCCGTCGACGACCACCGTGTGACCAGCGTTGTTTCCACCCTGTTCAAAGAAAATTCAACGTTAGCCCCCACAAAAAAGCGTAACATTAAACGTGCCTAATTAACATAACATAACATAAACGCTTTCTACACTCATAGCCCCACAGTAGGATTCTCTCCTGTGTCGTGGGTGCCATGGAGACACAAATACGAGTACAATTACGAGTACGAGTTTAAATTACATTTAAAACGTGGTGTAACTAGCAAAGTTTGACCAGCGAGGTACCACCGCCACACTTATTTCTCGTGTGAAGCGCTTCTTGCATTTCGGTGGAAAGATCGCGGCTTATTTACGTATAAGGCGACCGTCTTGGTCCTCAGCAGTAGCAACATACCTCTGATTTACAACCAACATACTTCTGATATTTCTCGTGTGAAGCGCTTCTTGCATTTCGGTGGAAAGATCGCGGCTTATTTACGTATAAGGCGACCGTCTTGGTCCTCAGCAGAAGCAACATACCTCTGATTTATTCATTATTAATAGATCAATGGTAGTAACAATAGTAATAATATTTAAATTTAATAAAGACTGTGACTTGTACATGAATTCTGAGAATTCTATTACATGACATGAGGCTATGTCATTCTATTATGTACATTTTGACGGGCTCTGACATGGGACTCTTCAAGAAAGATGCGAAAAAGGCTCTCTTTCTAAACCGGCGAAGTCGCCCTTTGCATAGGCGACTTCTCAGGTGCTGCAAATGTCCAAAGGCGACGGTGACTACTTCATATCAGGTAATACGTCTGCCTTATCGTAAGGGACAAATATATATGAAGCCGGCTCTACACGCGCCGCGTGAACACACGTGAACCATGGTCGCGAATTTTAGTCGCGATTCGCGCGTGATCTATAAGCAAAAAATATGTCTCTCTACTCATTCGCAATGTTCACGATTTCGTTCACGGAACTTTTGTGCTAGCGTCGAGCTGGCATAATAATCATATAATCCCTAGTTGAGCATCACAATATTTTTTTCTTATCAATCATCCACTAATTCGTGAATGAGATAAGTTTTTATATATGATTTATTAGACTACTTATCATCCGTTCCAAATCATGATCGATGCTTTCCAGGCGACATATTAGTAAAGTAAATATCAAGTTTCGATAATAATATTTACATGAAGCGGGCATAAATCAAACTGACAACTACAAAGTTAATCGCGGTTTAGAGTTGGAAGGGATGATTTGGATGGGGGACCGATAGTGGCATAAACTCATCCACGCTTCGGAGGCGTACATTAGGCTGTCGGCTCCGGTTGTTACTAATGGGTAACAACGTCTTTTTTTATAAGATAGCAGTAGCAATCGGGCGTGCACTCCACGTGAAGGTAAATGGTCACTGCCGCTCGTGTTAAGAACCTTCACATAGATCAATCTAAATCAATCTCAGAAGCTTTGCTACTTCAGAGGACAAAGATGGTCACTCATATGAAAGCCGGAAACCACACCATTTTATCGAAATGCAAGAACTGGTTCACGCCACAAATTGGTGTGGCGTTGGTAACATACGCGCTCTACCACCTTACTTGTCGATAATAGAATATAGATCCACCGGGGAGGTACCACAGCCACACCTATTTCTAGCATATAGCAGTTCTTGCGTTTTGATGGGAGGGTGTGGTTGACGGCTCACTTATATATGAGGCGACCATCCTAGTTCTCAGGAGGAGCAACGCATCAGTGATCGACTTCAGATAGAACGCCTGTTCTATATGAAGTTGCTAACAGATGTCTATCGGCGACATCAGGTAGACTGCATGCTCGTTTGCTATTTCAATCAGATAAAAAAAACAATACAATAATAAGACTTTTACGCCTTTCTGAGGGCTTTTTAGTGGTTTAAAACCATCGAGATGGTTCAAACGCTGGGTTTTACTTTTCACCACTATTCCTCATTGAAACAACGCGATGAAACATCCTCCAGGCCTCTTCAGCTATAAGAAGAGGGAACATAAAAAGGAGTTGGTTCATACAAATATTTGTATCTTTTTTGTATCAATTTCGCATTTATGTAGGTATACCTATACATACATAAATATGCAAAATTGATATGCAATGAATAAGAAGCAATACTAACTCTGATGACTAAGTTAGTGACCTCATGTTAATATATTTGTGCGTTGCCACTCCCTCTAATACAAAACACTAAATCCTATTTATAAAAAAAAACAAGCACACAGCATAACAGTCTGGTGATGCCCCGTAGTTGAAGTTAAAAAAAGTTCAATCATTTTTTAACAGACTTTAAAAAGGAGAAGGGTATCATATGACATCATGCGAATGCATCGCATGATATATAACCTGTATGCATCGCGCTGCGAGTGGGTGCGCCCCATTTATATTATTTTTCAAATGTTGTAAATTAGTTGTAAATTGGCTTAGGTTAAATTTTAGACTTATGTTGAAGGTCGAATTTACGTTTGTATTTATTATTTCACGTACATTTGTATCCACTGAACAAAATTAGTGATAGTATCATCACAAAAAACGTTATTTTTTAAACAAAAATACAAACGCCTCCAATGCTATAAAAATATTAAAAATAATTTATATAATTTTGGTTTAGTTCGTAGTTCTGAAGTCGGCGTTCATATTGGACACAGTTCCGTCGTCATGTCCAGACTATGCACTATACCAATATTTTTTTAAGTTATTTTTACTTTTTTTGTAGCATTGAAGTCAGTTGTAATTTTTGTTCAAATATTTTTATGTTAATACTATTAATGACTTGTATCAGTAATGTTATCCAAACACTGTCTAATATAAATTTCCTGTTCCCCTAATTTCAAATTATAAAGTACATACAAACAGTTGCAGAGAAATACGTGTAAAGATAAATATTTAAAGAAGCATTAAATGCAAGAAACAATTGCACTAAAATTGTACTGAGCATCCACGTGATGATATGCATCAGTATTAACAATGTACAATTTATGTAACACACTGTTTATTAATTTGCACGAAGACCGGACAAGACACTGTCTAAAGCCGGTAAGCATTGGAAATATCTCGATATTCGGCGCTCAGCACCAACCAATGCCAACATTCCTGACAATTGTAACAGCTAAATGAAACAGCTACGATCTACATTAACATATATCACTTGTTAATTATCTTATATTTTTCTTTACTTATATTTTCTTTTCATATTTTAGTTTACTTTTATTATGAACATCAATTGGACAAGGAACGAACATGCAAGATGTGGAATGAGCTTTCTCCTGAGGTATTCCTGGAGTAATATGACATGGACTATTCAAGAAAGGTACACAAAGAACTCTCCTTCAAAGTCAGCGATGCTTTGGCGACTCCTCTAATGTTGCAAATGTCCATAGACGACTCCATCCATAAGAGACTAATTACTATCAGGTGGCCCGTCTGCCTCATCGTTAGATTCAGCTATAAAAAAAGTTGACATCAAAAGGCTGATGAATGGCCTGAATGGGAATGAGGACACTAATGTGACGCTTATTGTCAACGAGATAATATTATCATGGAATAGCTAGAGACGTATTTCAATAACATTTTTCTTCAGACAATTTAAGAGTAATTACTGAAATAATCAAACATTGTATACACTTATCTCTGACTACAACATTGTACACTGCAGTATCGTGATTACAAAGAAAGCCGAACGATAATTTGGAAACGTGACATGCAAAACAAAACGTTTTCCTTGTATAAAGATGAATTTACGTTATTTGAGATTGGTCACGATCTCAACAAGAATCATAAAAGATATGAATTGATTAATTCATATAAATTCCATGCATCAGCTATTTTAAGTCCACTAATGGAGGTTTATGGCAATAGTTACTATGCCTTTTTTATACTTAAGCGTAACTGTAAGCAGACGGGCTACCTTATGGAAAGTAATCATCGTCGCCATGGACATTTGCAACCGCCGGCTTTGCAGTTGAGCTCTTTTCGCTCTTTTTTGAAGAGCCCCATGTTATAGCGCTCCGGGGATACCTCAGAAAGTTCTTTCCATATCCTAAACGTCCGTAACCTTACATGCTTGCCATACGCGTTGATGACCGCAGTGGATGTTGATGTTACACAGGAATACGTGACTATCCGTCTCCTGGATTTTGTCCCTTAGTCGCCTCCAGTGGCGTAGCTACCGGAGAGCTAGACGGGGCAGTGCCGCAGGGCCCCCAAGCTCAGGGGCTCATCCGGCTCATCTGGATTAGGACAAATCTGGAGTACATCGAATTCGGGAGACTACGAAAATGGAACAAACGATTTTAAATAGTTTAGTTGGGCCCCTAGTTTGTTTTTCTTGCCTTTGGTTACCTATACACGCCACTGGTCGCCTCCTCCGATATCCAAGGGAAGTGAGGGGAAAAGTTCTATTTAAGATTGACATCACACGTGGCCACCACCAATTCATATAAATTAATGATCATGATCATTAGAATGGGACTTACAATTGACGGAGAAGAAGTATGAGTTGGACTTTGCACATTTTTCATAAATAATTTATACACAAATTTCTTAACGTTTTCCTTTAACGGTAAGGTAATAATAAATTTCTGACGTCTAGCGTATTCGCTACTCAACTGATTAGAAGTCAGTTGGATACGTAAATCTTAATTCATATAACTCACTTATCAGTCATCCAATATCACTGTCCCAATGACCCATGTCTCGCGTATCACTACGATTGATATGTTGGGGTTCCGGGTTCGATTTTCGCTTAATCGATACTTGTCTCAAACATCATTTTGAATATTTCTTTTATTTAACGGATGCAGAAGTCCAACTTGCAACCCACTTCGTGTTAAGTCTGTCATTGTCATCTAATAGGGGTCTTATCTGAAATCGATTGGAATGTGCGTAGCTGCCTATTAGGACTAATGTGGATCGTCTTATAGTGCCTGATTTACTACATAACTACACCGTTGTGATAATATTATATAGGTATAGCGCCGGTAGAACGATCACGAGTTCTACCATCATTTGTATACATACAACATGATCATAGCGTATTTTATATACATTACTTAAGTTGGAGAGTTTGCAGTCCACCCATTGGTAAGTATTGCCGCCCATGGACATCTACGATCAACTCTACACAAGATCAGAATCCTACCTGTTGTTCGTTTATTACCACAGTAAAGCAATTAGTTAAGATAAAAATGAAAATCTTTTCTCGACGACGAAAATATTCTACAACAATTAGTATTTCGTAAGTTCGTAACTTACGAAACATGCAAATAATAGAGCACTAGTTACGATAAGGTCACGTTCCTATAATATTGCTTATATATTTTCTTATTATATACCGTTATTGTTTAACGAGAACCTTGGTGGACAAATTTCTCTTTTTTGTACCGTTATTGACGTCAACATTGCGTTACTTGTAATTTTGCAAGAGATATCTAATTAAAGTTTTATTACGGGCTTCAATCAATTGAATCAATAGTTAGCCTATTCCCATGACTCCGCTCGCTTCGGTGATGTTTATCGTAATTAGTAGTATAGTAGTGTTTGCGTGAAAGAGTAACAAACATACATACATTCTCACAAAAATTCATAAAATGAGGCCGCCACATTCATCTAAAACTGACAACTGATGTAGAAAAAAAAGACTGGAGACCATTCGTGGCGGACTCGATCATTTGAACTGGCGCCCTGAAGAAGCCAGTGGGTAACCGCCTGTGGCGTATTAGCTACCGTAGGACTAGCCGGGGGAGTGCCCCGGGGCCCCCAAGCTCAAGGGGCCCGTCCGTTGACTTACAAACTATAAATTAAACTAGTACAAGTTTCTCCCATATTCGACATATAAATAAACCAGATAGATTATTTGGGGCACTAGTTCATTTTTTCCCTCGGGCAAAAAATGAACCCTTTGGTTACCCAGCTACGCCGCTGGAAGTTATCTGAATGATTACGACGTAGGCCTATACCATGCAGTGGACATCAAAAGTCAAAAACGTAAATACAAACTTTATGTCGCCTTGTCAGTACACGACTTGAAAGTTAAAAACGAGGCAGTTATTATAAAGTCTTGCGTACAGCAAACGCGATTTGTTTACGTAGAATTTAATGGCCAAAACAGCTGCTTTGTTTAACCGTTACGTTGGATTTCAACAATCTGCGTCCTTGAAGCGCATTTCACAGTCTGCGTCCTTCTTCTTATCGTTAAGACAAGGCCATTAATCAAAAAATATTGATATCTCTAACTTTTAACATTTCAGGCGAATGACATATCACAGTGTAACTGTGCCTTTAATGCAGATTTTACTAGTAGAGATATTGTTTTTATACGACTGAAGTATTGACCTCTTGTTATAAGGGAGCGAGCACACTTCTGACTTAAAGGGTGTGATATTGCCAAGATGTTTACATAAGGTATTCATAAATTTATCTCAGGGGAGCGGTTTGATAACAATAGCACAGTAGTTGTCACTCCTGCGTATCACAGAAAAACAAACTATACAGTGAATCCTAATTTCAGCCTTATAACAGCAGTGTTAAGCGCTGTTGTGTTTTGATTTGAAGGGTGTGGTAAGGGAGACATAGTAATCCTAGGCTTCAGGTAGGAGTTCCCAAGAGTAGCGAGGCATTTGTGGCTAAGGTCGGGTGAAACTGAACTCATCTGGGATTGTGTACGGATGTACGTTGGCGGTGCTACTCACTTACCATTAAGTGGACTGCATGCTCGTGTTACTTGAATATTATAATAAAAAATCAAGTACAAGCTAAAAAAAAGTTTTGCTATCAAAATATGATGGCAAAAAAACGGTTCTGTCAAGGTCCTCGGGCCGCAATAAGTACTAAAAAGAAGGCCCTAGCTCAAAAATTACGGTCAATCTTTAATCGAATTCTGGCAGGATACCTCTATTATAACTTAGATGATAATGTCCATGGGCGAACGTTAATCAAATAATATAAGAAATAAAATGAAATATCTTTATTTTGCATAGGCCTATGGTGGCACTTACAAATGTCAACTACAATATTTTCTCTTACACTACCACCGGATCGGAACACGACTCCAACTGAGAAGATCCAAGAAACTCAGTGGGTTTATCTTTTTTCCTTGTATTACTTTGAATATATATTTTTTAACCATGTTTATTACATGGGCAATAATTGCTAGCTCCAGTATTGCCTTACATTTGACTAAGGTACCTAATAAGCATCTACTCACACGTTTGAAAAAAAAACGAATGCGAATTGATAGCACGAAAGGTTAACGTACGCTTAAGTTTATTCAAATTTCAAGTGCTCTATTTTTTTGACTATGGCAAAAACAACTGCAAACTGTTATCTATTTCCCAATTAGTACAAATATTGTACGAGTATTTTACATCCTAATGAATCATTCGATATCTGAGGTTACATCCAACGAGTATGGTGCAAAGTTTCAATTGATGACTAATATCATTTTATTATCATGTACCAAAAGCAGTTCTGTACAGTTTAAGTCAGTTGACAGTGCTTATCAATTTTATACAATATAATCAATACTTGTTTAATTTAATAAGTGTAATGAATGTACTACTTTTGTTACATACTAGCTGTGCCCTGTGATTTCACTCACCTTTAAAAAAGTAATTTGACATTTGAAAAACCGAAAATAATACATTCAATATGCACGTAAGTCGAGCGCGCGCGGTTTTATGAGTTTCATCTTATTGCGCCGAACTCAAGATCTTTAAAAAAAATAAGTAAGTTAGCACTAAGCCTAAGTTGCTCCTTATAACATCGTCTACCAGTGAAAGTTCCATCAAAATCTGTCCGGTTTCGGAGATTAGGCAGAACAAACAGGCTCACAAAAATTTTTGTATTTTTTTTAAACTAGCTTATTCCCGCGGCCCCGCCCGCTACGGTCACGTTTATTCAGGTAATGAATATCCCTTTTGTTAATCCAGGTAATGAAAACGGCAATATTTGTCTGGATGTATGTGCTTGTTACTCTTTCACGCAAATTTATGACTTTTGACTTTTGATAATTTATGACTTGGATTAATGAGGTGGCCATTATTTGACGGATAGATAGCAGAAAGGGTTGACAGGTCCTCCAATCGCAACCACTCTTAGATAAAAGGTAACCAGGCAATCTTCCAACTAAGTAGACTGACAACCTTTTTTTTATAGTATGGAAGTAGCAAACGAGCATGTAAATGGCTACTGCCGCCCATGGACACCTGTAATCAACCCCAGATAAGATCAAAGTTTCACCTAAGGACACCTGAGGACTAAGATGGATTGCCTCAGAAAAGTATGTCTCCCTTACCACACCCTTCAGATCAGAAAACAACAGCGCATAACTCTGCTGTTATTAGGCAGAAATATACGTGGTGGTGGTGCTTCCGGAGTCGAACCACAAAGAGTCCTACCGCCTTTAAAGAGCTGTCCGACTGACTCTAATAACAGAGAGTGTAAAACCATTACACATCGACACATGGATGTATTCTTTTCTAGATCAAAGATTATTCATGCATAAAGCTCTTTTCTCAAACACAAACACATTATTATACATTCAACTTTATATTTATGTAATATTAGGCCTTCAAAGCTGACACATGAATGTATTATTTCCTAGATTAAAGATTTTCCATATGTATTTTTTTATACACAATTACAATACTTTACTGTTCTTTATATTTATGTGGGTGAGTGAGCCAACTGTACTTATATAAAAATAAATGGTTCTTCATATATTCCATTTTATTTATACGCAATACAAAATATTTTTCTGACATGTATTTACTTAGTATGAGTGAATCATATGAATATGTATATAAAAGAATAATTGTAAGAGAATATTGGCCTTGAATATAATTGTAGGTATTCATAGACATAATGGTAGGCTACCACCATAGTGTAGTATATGTACACCATAGTGTGTACACGGTTTAGTTCACCTCATGTAAATATAAATAAGATACTATTAAATATTAATGAACTGATGACATGATACTATGAAACATATTATACAACTAGTTGAGCCTAGGTTATACCCGCGTTTAAAAAATGCAACTTGACATAGTTAGATATAACCGAAATTTTAGACCTTATACAATTTCAACATTATAACATTGTTTTAGAGAGATAACAACTGATATTGGCGGCAACTGATATTGGTGACGGTGGCTGCATGCGCGTAGAACGCGCGCGGTTTCTTAGGTTTTGTTTTTTTGTGCAGAACCCTAATTACAATTTCTAAAACAGAAGTAGCCTAAGTTACACCTCATGACATCACTTATCCAACAATGAAATTTCCGTAAAAATCAGTCCAGCGGTTTCAGAGATTACCCAGAACAAACAGACAGATAGACAGACAAAAAATTTAGTAATTGATGTTTTGTTATCAGTATCGTAAATACTTCCATAAGCATTTGATAAAGAGCTGTTATTTTGATATTACAAACAGACACTTCAATTTTATTTATATGTATAGATTACCTATTTTTTAAATATTGAAGTAGCATGCAGTCTATCTGATAGTTAGTGGCCAATACTGCCCATGGACATCTGAAATCAACCTCAAATAAATCTTACCCAAGCTAAGCCACTGATAGCTGCTCCTTAGGCATAAGTCTGAATGTGTCAGATAGTTATTTCTTCCTGACTCCACCCTTCAGATCAGAACAGAACACTCAACAGTGATATTAGACTAATAATTGATATGGCCGAGGTGCCTATGGTGTACAACCATCATGGGTGCTATCAACTTCACCTTAGTATATATCATAATGTATGCAAATGGAACATGAGATATTATTTTTAATTGAATATACACAGATGAAGTGCTGTTTCGGTGTTAAGTTGGATTACCAATAACAAGCAAATGGTGGTGAAAATACTGATACCAGGTTGACGGAAAATATGGGTTGACAAATGATTAAAAGATGACTGTGCTAACTTGCACTTCACAATGGTTATGCTAATGCTAAAATAACCATAAAAAAATTAAAAACCCATTTACATAATTCCACCATTAAAAAATTGGTGATATAATTTTTCTGGTGGAATTATGTTAATGGGTATGGTGACTAGTTAGATTACTATTTTTATTGTCACACAGTCCTGCAATTCTGAGAAAGTAAGCTAATATCCATAATATCCATGAAACTAAAAATGCAACAGCACATCCCAGATTATTCCATAACTATTTAGCCAGTAACATAATCAGTATTAAAAATAAAATTTTAAAATTAGAATCAGCAAGATAGCGCGAATTATGCGAACAGCTCCGCTTCAGTAACCATGACAATAAATGCCCCAGACCTTGGCAAATCTCCACGATTAGCGTCAACAATATAGTTAAGTATATCTATTTACGTTGCAAAATTACACTTTATACATCATTTTCAGTCACATGACAAATAAAGTTCGCGGGAAATATGTGCATATTGTTACGTAACACGGTCAATTATTAGCTGCTTTACGCAATTTCCCGCCCGAACTCTTGGCACAAGCACATTATGCCAGTTTATAACAAAAACACAGTGCGATGTGTTTTCAAAGTTTTCAAACAACCTGGCAACTTGCCAACGCCATGCTTTGCGAATAAAAAATGATCTTGAATTCTAAAATATGATAACAATGCTGCACTTAGTGAATTGTACCTAGCGTAAAATGCGGAGAATTTAATTAGGAAAACATCGGTACACCACTCGTGGTATAACCTAAACTCTTAAACTTCCGTAAACAAATGCAACACCGATAGTTAAAAGTAATATTGAATAAATTAAGAATAACACAGAAATAAAAAGGAAGCATTTTTATTGAAAATATATTTAGTTAGTGAAAAACTGTATTTACCTGACAGCGGCACACGATGTCGGAGTTCAAAGCCAGTAAATCGACTACTTTTCCTTTACCCTCGTCACCCCACTGCGCACCCAAAACAACAGTCACTTTATTATTATTTTCCATTTTATATTTTTTACACGGACCAGCGCATAAGTCGCCGTTTACTTCCGAGTGCTTCGAATTTGTAATCGAAGCCATTATATACACAAACTACGAACTTCGAAAATTTATACAACGTACGAAAGAACGAGACATGCGCGCGCAGAAGCCGAGACAAGCGACGAAAAAAGGTTTTCCGCGGATACCAGACCGAATAATAATTCGGGTCCGTTCGGAAACTCGCATTACCAAAGATTTGTCATAATCAAGTTCCAAGTTTCTAATGAATTATATTAACATAAAAATGACCTTTTGATTATTTAGGATATTTAGATAACGCACTTATAAGTTAAATTCGAAATGAATTAGTTCGAGTTACTTACTCGAAACTGACTTAACGAGTCGCGTTTAAGTCAACTTACTCGAGTTGGATTCTATCTAATTCATGTTTCAGTCAATTGTTCCTGAATGAATTAAGAAAGCAACTTGTGAACAATTCGCGCAGCGGGCAAGGGCTGCAATTCATTCGTTCCCACCATTCGCTGAATAATTCCGACATTTTATAATAAGTTTTCCGATTATTTAATAAACCTTACTTGCAATTCATTACTATTAAAGTAATGAATTTTTGTGTTCCGTTACAATTAGTCTTAAATGTTGATGTTTTTCATAATTGTTTAAAAATGTCGCGATTTCAGATTTTCACAGAATATAATATACAAAAAAGGGGAAATACCCGAAAGGAGCGTAATCTTATTTGTCAGCTAAAATAAACTACAAAGCGCATACTCTCCGAGAAGGAGGCAGACAGAAAGGAGACACAGAAAATAGAGATACCATACTGTTATACAGTTACGAATATAGGATGTTTATTTTGGATATTTGATAAACCGAAATAAGTGTCAATGTCAAAATTAAACTATCAAATACTTGAAGGCATACACAACTATGTGCACTCTTTCATTTTATAGGAGCTCTGATCTAAAATTAAGAAATAGAAATCTGAACTTTAAATAGCCAATATAAATGTAGCCGTTTTTAATTCCTTTCATTTAGTGACTAATGAATAATCAAATTTGATTGAATTTAGAAATAATATCATGTGCTTTCTTTGTTTAAAAAAAATGAAAAATAAAACATTTTTATCAATCAATAGTTATATAAATCTTTCTTTCATAAGAACTCTGTACACTATAAAAACCGATTTTGAGTGTTTTCGAATATAATTTAAACCTTCGCCTATTTTTTTAATTAAAATATGTCAAAATTGAACTCGTACAACTAATAAGAACGTCGAACTATATCATGAGATCAGAAAGTTATAAAAGATACAGTTGATACTTTAGTGTTGCCAAAAATGTTAAAGAATATTTATCTGTGAATTGACCGTGTTTTTCGTTATTTACAACCACATCAATGCAAAAATTCACAGATATATAACTTAAACACGTAGTAGCCGTTTTGGACTCACAGCTGTCATCAAACATCATCACTAACTTTTGTAATAGTTAAAGACTGAACAGATTGTATATAGCTGTCTCTTTTTAATACAAAGAAATACATTGATAAGAGAAGTCTGATATTGCAAAACACGTTAGCTTTGTTTGTTATTCCTCTAATGTTGGGTCGACTCAATGTGAACGAGGCTTAATATAATTATTATCGTTCTGAAACTGTTATTGCTGCGGTCAGAGGTTGCGTACTGTCAAATCTGTCGTAGTCTGTCAAATCTATCTACAAAATCTGTCAATGTCCTAAAGACAGCGGCATTCGACATGTTTATTTATTTGAATGACGGACGTCGATCTATCGATTGGTGCCGTCCGTTTACGAATAAAACCGTTTAAAAATAAAAACTTGGTGTTTATTGAAGGGCTGTTAATGTAAATAGTGCTCCGTAACGTAAGGTAGGGTAGTGTGACAATATGAAAGTTGTACATTTTCTGTTGTTATGTGGTTGTGTTGTGGGCAATGATAAAGAAACAGAGGATGACGGTAAGAGGAAGAGGGTCATCGAGCAATTGACGAAAACGCGTACAGTGCTGTTGGAGGGTTACACTTTAGTGAGCAGACAGGTCGCCACAGATGTATATATGTTCAGAAATTATCGCACAGTTTCTGTTTTATTTTTCTCCATATCGCCAGACGTCAGTGATGCCCGGTTCACCTTTCTATCGGAGGAACTTCACTTAAATAATATTGGTACGTATTATATTATTTATTGTGTAAATATATAGGTATCTTGTTATGTATATTTTTCATAAAATAATAGAACAGGTAGTAAATAAATAAAATTGAAATCGAAATTAAAATAAAACTCCGACTTAAAAAAATATAAATCATTACTATCTCAATCACTTCACTGTTACAGACACAGATACACAGACAGAAACATCAAACTTATGACATATAATCTTTTTATTAGGGCTTAATAATGTAGGTTTCATCTTAAATAATTAATGAATTAAAAATGTTTTGTTTTTATAATATGGATGTACCAAATGAGTATGCGCTCCGCCTTATTGTCTGTCTTCACTATTATTCATGGATAGCTGTAAAAAACTTCATATGGAACTAGGGTCCATTTAAAATTATTTACAGCATATGTTGTTGCTCCCTACTACACACCCTTCCACTGAAAAACAAGCATTGCTTAACAATAGAAATATTTGAGACCTCCCCATTTGAATAATTGTTCTACCATTTTGCATAAGTATGCTGATTTATTCCAATTTTTATTTACTATCTCCTAATTTTTGTTGTACATTATAAAATGATTATAATTAAATAGATAATCATTAAATATAAAAAGTATATCAATGATTATTTTACACACTTCCATCTATCCATCAGCCCTTAAAAGTCCACTGCTGGACATAGACCTCCGCTAATCTGCGCCACTCTGACCGGTCCTGCGTCATCTGAATTCAGCAGTAGCCCGCCGTCTTCTTTGGGTCATCAGTCCACCTGGTCGGGAGGCGGCCTGTACTCCTTTTGCCCAGACGTGGTCTTCTTTCGAGGGCTCTTCTACCCCATTAGTTGTCTGTCCTAAGAACATTACACTCTTATTTATTTAAAATAGAAGTGTATGTACCAGTTTAATTTGTATAAAACCCTACACAAATAAAATAACAGGCAAGAATTATTTGGATTATCAATAACTCAGATTGTTATGGGTTGATGTCTTAATTGGGTAAATAAATGTTTACTGATAAACCATTTTTAGATAATAGTCGTAGAGTTTTGGGGCTAATATTGTTTTAATTAATTTTAAATGTTATTTTTTATACAAAACTATGTATTACATGTTTGTTTATGAGTAATAGAGAGCTTAAAACTATAATAAAATTACGTATTTATTTAAAAGGCATATTTATCTGAGGCATTTCAACTTGGTCCTCAGGCCCGACAGAAATTTTATTCAAATTCGTAAGGTACCAAGTTGCACGACCGGGCGAGTTTTTGTCGGGCGAGATGAGGAATAACTGGGTGGTAGTGGTCATTTACCATCAGGGGAATTCATCCTCATTTGCTGCCTCAATCATTAAAAAAAAACGATAAATGTGGTATTGCTCTACTTGCAATTAACGTCTCTACCCATCACATACACAGATGTTTCTTTCCACACATAAACTAATAACTCCCAAATAATAATATAAAGGTTGGACAACACTGAGGTTTGATTACAACAACAAGCCAGAAATAAGTGTAGCAGACACTTATTTCTGGCTTATAAAAACTGTGGTAATTTATGGTGTTCCTATTTATTCCTTAGTGGTAGCAATACATCTGTGGTGTAGGTAAGATTCTAATATTATCTGTGGTTTATATATAGGTATATATATATAACCATGGGTGACAGTTGGCACTTACAATGGGGGGGACTGGGTGCTCGTTTGCTATTTCTGTAACATATAGAGTAGTAGCAGACTAAACTTGAGTGACTTATATAGCACAGGAACGAAATGTCCTGAACTTAAAAAAATTGGAAAATTGAGTTTACCGTCAACCCTTTATTGTTCCACTGCTGGGCACTCTTCTCTCAGATTGAGAGAGTTTCAGGCCATAGTCCACGTGCTGGCCAAATGCGAATTGGTAGACTTCACACACCTTTGAGAACTTTTTGTATAACTCTTAGGTATGTAGGTTTCCTCACGATATTTTCCTTCACCGTAAAGCAGTGATAATTAACTTCTAATACGCACATAATTTTAGAAAAATCAGTGGTGCGTACCTGGGATTCGAACCTCGGACCCTCGATTGTGAGGTCGAGTTTTAACCATTCGGCTATCACTGTACAACCGTGCGCTTTAAATTTTTCAAAAAGCAAAGTGCGACTTTTTATTTCCACCACTTGCAAATTTTGTTTAGGTAGCTTTTGCTTTAGGTTTATTCTCACTGTGCGACATGTACATGTTAGTTCATTCTTCGTCTTTCATGTCTTTTACGTCTTTCATGTGTAAATTAATCATAGTGCAATAACATGTTTGATAACAATCTGCCCCACGTCCATTCACTGTTCAAGCACATGAAAGTAATTCAACCTTATCTGCCCTTATCAGAATTAAAAAGTTAGATGTAAATTAACGTCAAATGGTTTTTATCATGCCATTCTTCTGTAGAAATAACCCTGGACTTGTTGTTTTTTTTATAAATAATGAGGCGCTTTTAATGTTTAAAAGTTGGAACTATAATTTTGGCGTCAAACATTAGTATCATATGTGTTTATGTAATTCCATCAATCATTTTTTTATAATATTAAAGTAGCAAACGATCATGCAGTCCACTTGATAGTAAGTGGCTCGTACCGCCCATGGACATCTATAATCAACCCCAATAACATCCAAGTTTTACCTGTGATTGGCCACAGATGCGTTGCTACTCCTAAGGACTAAGTTGGAACTAGGATAAGTATGTCTCACTTACCACACCCTTCCGATCAAAACACAACAGTGCTGCACTGCTGTTATTTGCTATATGCGGGAGAAATAGGTGTGTTCGTACCACAAAGAGTTTTTCCAACTTCGAAACTTCATAAAGGTTAATTCGCTTTTTTGACTAGGTGAGTGATATCTAAGTACGATACAATTCAGGCGTTAATTTCAATAAAATTACTGTACAATCATCCAAACATGTATGGTATGATGATCGTCATACAAACATGTATGGTATGATGGTATTTAAACATGCAGCATGCATCGTGACTACACGGGACACAATATAAATATACACCATCGTATATTTGACCGTGTTTACACCCTAAATGGAACAGCAATAGTACTACCATATTTCACGATTACCTTTTGGAGTAAATTTACGTTGATGTCGATTTGAGATGTTACACAGGCTTGTTGTTCACAAGCGGTTTAGCAGGAATTCGACAATTTTGTTTTTACTCTTGTATGTCCTGTGACATGCACCATCGCAAGTCCAATTACATAGATTCGATGGAAAGATTTGAGTATTAGTACCGTATCAAATCACGGTGTTACGAGTCCATATCCTACCTCACTTTTAAAACAACACGAACTTAACTTTCTCAATGGGGGATTGAGAAAAAAAAATACGTGAAACTTAATAAGATTAAATTCGTATGAATAAAAAAATATCCTTCGAGATGACGAATTGGTTCGAAACTCAAAAGCGTGTTTTAAATTTACCCTTTGCGATGGATAAATCAGAATTAAAGTAATATAAGGTTTAAGGCTTAGTTTTACGAACTATATAAAACAATAGAGTTTTTTCAACTTATAGTTTTCGACCCGTGAAAAAAAGGATTAGAGATTAGCTTGTTCGCAAGTGCGCATTCCCAATGCTTCTAAATATGGTATTTTTAAAACAAAAAATATTAAAGTTCATCTGATATATGAACAAGGGAATATTAGGTACATAAAAAGGTACAAACATCAGAACAAGGAACAAGCGATAAAATGAACAAGTTTGACACACTTTCCAGGATCGTGCAGTCCACAGGATGTCGTAATCAACATCAAGCACGGCTCGTACCCGGCCGTCAATCCCGACGGGTACAGCTTCCCGAAGAATTTCATAGATCAATCGAAGAGAAAAGAGATTCATAATATAGAACTGTTGTCTGATGGAAGAAACAAGACGTTCTCCTTGAAGAATCCGAAGCCGGGGAAATGGTACGCGCTGGTGTATATAGAATGGGAGGATCCAAGGGAGCAAAAAGTTGAGCAGGAAGGTGAGTCATATATATCATATATTTACTATCTTCTTGTGATAGCTTAATAGTTGAAACCCGGCCTATAAATCGAGGGTCCGAGGTTCATATTCCAGGCACGCACAATAGCTTTTGCTGCGATGAAGATTGATGCTATGAAGTGCGTATTAGAAATTATTTACCACTGCTTTACGGTGAAGTCTACCGATTCGCACTTGGCCAGCGCGGTGAGCTAAAGTCAAATTTTGGAAGAAAGTGCCCAACAATGGGATAATAATGGCCTACATCTGTCTTCTTAAGGTCGACTGACACCATACAAGCATTCGTTCGTTTTACCTCCACTCCTACAAATTCTTTTGAAGTAAATACAGGCAGATAATTCCTTCGTTATTATATCTTTTTGCGGATATTTTTTGAATTGTATTTAGAATATTTTATGAACGCAGACCTTGCGTTTACGATATCTTACGACTCCTTGAATTAGACATGGTGTACCAACACCAGATTCACTTGATGAACGAGCAATGAACACTTGTTCGCCTGATCTACACATCTTTAGGGCATTTGCAAGAATTGTAAATTTTGTTTGTCGCTGTCCTTGCTCGGTGGTATTAGTATTAACGCCATCGTTAGCAACAAACTAAAAAACTCTATCCTCCTTTTCAACCTCTACAATTCTAGATCATTGTTCACTTGAATTACACCCTTTAAATATAATTGTATCATCTTTGACCTATATTCCTTCTTGGATACATTTGAACTATCTTCCTAGATACTTATATTTCCTGTTATCCTGTACTGTAATGACTCATTAGCAACTGTAAAACAAGTATGCTATGGTGATTCAGCCGAAGTATCTAACATATACAGTAGTATTTCGAGGACGTCTTGTGAGTCGTTGATTTCTGAATGAAAACCAAGTTTGCAGGATGCAAACTTCAAATTGTATCAAGATTTTTTTTGACGATTTACATCGAATTTGTTAGAATATCGCACAATGAAGACAACGGACCGAATTTAAAATATGGACAAATTACGTTAATATAGCTCCTTAAATAACCGCGCGCTTTATTAAGCTCCTCAAAATGTCATCCATTTCTTTGTGTGCTACTTGGGTGTTCTTATTCTCATCGTACGATATCACGAACTATGTTTAGAGGGCGCCTAATTTATACATACATATATATTTACATAACAGGATTTATCAATGAATTGTACAAGGTTATTTTGGTGCATCTTGAAATTCTATTCTTAGCTATGACATCTGATTGATATCGCAGACGATTCCTTTAACCACAGTAATTCTACACTGTGATTCCTATTCTAGCAAGTACGAGATTGACCTACCTACATAAAATGTCGAGTTCCGTGTCTATTACAAGTGACCTAAGATGCATTAACGCATATGACATCAGACAAAGAAACTACAGGATACCGCAATGCTGAATACTGACTATATTTTCTTTCCAACTCTCCTAACTCCAGATAAAAATAAAGATACATAATGAAATAATAAAGATAAACTTTTAATACAAAGTTAAAATTTGAGTTTCGACCTGTATTTGGATAACCTAAGTGGTAAGTGTTAAAGACCTATTTGGTTCATCTAGGACGGTATCACCGCCAAAATTATTACCGTTTTACTAAAAGTATTTTATTATTTTCAATAAGTGTACAATCGGCTACATAGTAATATAGAAAAAAAGTAATTAATGGACAAAATGAATTAAAACCAGTTTTACTAAGTGGGCCCTGATAGATATTCCCTGCCAAAACATTTTTGCCTGGACATCGCGTCAAACTATCGTGTCCAAAACTTTGTGTGAAATGGGATTTATATATTGCACAGTGATAACGGAAGGGAGCTAGCTCAAAATTTTGAGAAATTGAGTCAAATACTTGAAACTACTCTCAATAACAGAGTCTATCGTCTAGCGAATTAAAAAATGTAGATATCGTGGTAAACATAAATGTTTTTTTTTTCTTTCTTTTTTATCAGATTAAAGTAATGAAAACGAGCATACAGTCCACCTGATGGTAAGGTTACTGCCGTCCATGGATATTTGTAAACAACATATAGAACTGGGGTTCCATCTTCTGGGGTTTCAAGGTGGTAGAACTCTTTGTGATTCGACTCCGGAAGCACCACCGTCACATTTCTGCTTAATAACAGCAGTGTTATGCGCTGTTGGAGTCTGAAGGGTGTGGTTGAGGAGACATACTTTTGTGAGGCATTCCATCTTAATCCTCAGGGGTAGCAACGCATCCGTGGCTAACCTTAGGTGGGACTGTGATCTTACCTAGGGTTGATTACAGGTACACTTACCCATCAAGTAGGCTGCATGCTCGTTTGCTACTTCCATACTATATAGAGAAAAAAGTCGATCACAGATGCGTTGCTACTCCCGAGGACTGAGATGGTCGCCTCATATATAAGTTTAACGTCCATTTACTAATTAAGGGAAGAATAAAAGTTACCTAATGTAAATATCTCATTAGGTAACTTTTATTATTCCCTTGAGATATATATTTTATTCAACATAGTAACCCAGTTTCTGTATAAAGTGAGTACACGTGCATCCCATTCGGCCAGGAAGCAGTGACAATCAGCCAATGTAGTCGAGGTCGTCGCATTGTGCGTGCGGGCGCTGTGAGGCTTTGATTGATTCATACACCTTTACACGCCGTTCTAATGGTAGGATACATGACATGGCATAGACGAAGTACTCATGTAGATTTGTAATAAATACAATATAGATAAGTCGGAATTCGGGTCATGACGGGTCCATTGACCCATTTTGAACTTTAAGTGTGATTTTCTTGAAAATAACATTATCACATCGACATTTGACTTTACGACTTTTATTAAATAATATATATAATGTATTTTCCAAGATTTAGCCTCACTTATTATTATTCTTTAGCGAGAAAAATATGTAATCTGCCTTAACTACCGCAACGGGTCAACCCGTGCAAAAATTCACTCTTTTGATTTGTATTTCTTGTAATACAAAACCGTTGCATAGGATATTTTTGCTATTGTATGATATATATATTATGCTTCATTGTGTTATATTTGCTGTTGGCTGACGAATAAAAACTCCATGAAAACGAGATTGCGAACATGGTATGCCCAGATTTTCTTCAATATTTATCATGGACTTGGTTATTGGTCTATTTATCATGGTTCTGGTATAATCTCATGGGTTTTATAGGGAAACAACCGGCGAAAAATTTTAAGACGACAATTTATGTGTAATTTTCCTAAAAAACTTCTCATTTTTTTTCAGTATAGGAAACAGGAGGAAAAGAAAATATATAGAGAACGTTCAGATTCCCATGTGCAATATTTTTTTTTTTTTTCTTTTTTTTTTATAGTATGGAAGTAGCAAACGAGCATGCAGCCCACCTGATGGTAAGTGGCTACTGCAGCCCATGGACATCTATAATCAA
>MOOZ01001819.1:901255-927032 GCA_002930495.1 Cecropterus lyciades | reverse complement strand
GAGGACCCCATTGCAATTTGATATCTAAAGTAACGCCTAGGAAAACAGTTGACTCCACGAGGTCCAGAACAGTTCCATTTAGTTGAACATTGGTTTCAGCATGCCTTACGTTAGGCAACGAGAACTTAATACATTTAGTTTTCTTCTCATTAAGAAGAAGGTTATTTATATTGAACCAATGCACGACCCTCGAGAGAGCATTGTTTACTTCGTCAAAATTGTCCAGTCGTCTTTTAATTTTAAATAATAATGAGGTATCATCTGCAAACAATACAGTCTCGTGAGTATCACCTACATAGTAAGGCAAGTAATTGATATAAATTTTAAAAAAGCATGGTCCGAGTATCGAACCCTGTGGAACGCCCATTGTAACAGTAGCGCCGGGCGATTTGGTGCCATTTATCATAACCTTTTGAACTCTATCGCTCAAGTAAGAGTTCAAAGTTATTTGATCTTACCTACGGTTGATTACAGATGTCCATGGGCGGCAGTAGCCACTTACCATCAGGTGGGCTGCATGCTCGTTTGCTACATCCATACTATAAAAAATTAAATCTTAATTGTTGTAATTTCGTCCTGTCTATATTTGCATCGTTATATGACTACGAAACTCTTCCCTGGGTATTTGATACGCAAATAGTCGCTTTTTAGTTGCTTTAAGATGCCTTAATTGATGATATGCTCTGCTAAAAATTTGGTATTTCTTCTAAGTACTATTGTTTAATTACATGGTGTTTAGATAAAATACTTTTTCTTTTATATCTACAACATACCTTATACGTACGTAACCTTCTATATTCTATTAAGTATGGAAGCGCCACTACCATATACCATTCGTTGCATTCATATTACTATTATACTTCTGGGCATGGGTGTCCTCTCAGAGTGAAAGAGGTTTAAGTCATAGTTCACTGGCCAAATGAGAATTGGTAACCTTTACATACCCTTGGGAACTGCTTTTAAAAAACCTTCAGATATGTAGAAAGTAATAAATAAATATTTTTAAGACGCATATAACTTTGGAAAAACATGATAGCATGCCTGAGATCATGCCATGGGCCCCTTGATTGAGAGGTCGAGTTTCTAACCACTATGCTATCACTGTTTTCAAAACAATCAACTTAATGAAAGTCAGCCGTGCAATATTGTTATGTTTGCTGCTACGTTGATCTGAAGACATATTTCCGCGTCTCGAAAGACAAAGTTGTTGGGAGTGGCGACGGACGACGGCTGCTAACGTAAATAATTAATACACAAGTCCACAGAGACTCAGTGTTGACACTCTCTGGCCCTACGCTGCAATCATTACACGTTTTACGTAGAACGCTGGTGTAGTGACTTAAAAAAGCATAAATATATGTAATGTTTTTATTTCTCCTTTTACGCTATAACAAAAAGTTTCGTTTTTATAGCGATAATTTAACTAGCGATAGAAAAAATTGTCAGCAAAATTAATTCAGTGTTAATTATGTTATCCTGGTTTTGAATAATTATTGAAAATTTAAGAATTTAATTATTCTGATTCTCGCGACGTGGAATTAAAAACAATACCTAACCTCCAAATATTGGAGGATAGGTAGTTTGTTTCTTGTATGAGCGGGACTTACAAAATTATTGGTGGGAAAATAAGTTATAAAGCCATATTGTATCAAAAAGTATAGAATACGGTAGTATATTAGTTGAGCATAGTAACTTAAACGTGAAAACTTAATTGATATCGGCGTGCGACGCTCTGGGGGTATATTAACTTCTATTTGCCAAGTCACAGATTAGTCGACAGAGACACACTCATAAAGCAGGTACTTACTCTACTGGATATTAGGAGAATACTTATATTAAATGTTTATAAAAGTGACCGAAATGAATTTAAAATGTCGTCGGGATATCAGAATGTAGATGTAAGTAAGATTTTATAATTATAAAGGTGATTTCTTATTATATTTCGAAGAAGAGTCAAGTTGTCAGAGTCAGTTGAGTAGAAGCAAGTAAAGCTAAATGGAGCAGATCAATCTTGGAGAAAGTCGATTCGCGTGGCGGAGCGGTCACCATATCGGTTTGACATGCAGTGGGTTCCGAGTTCGATCCCTGGCCAGACAGACATCTGAATGATGAATTTAGATTTCTGTTCTGGGTCTGGGTGTTGTGTATTCTTCTTTGTGTGTGTTCATGGCACCCACGACACACGACACGGAGAAAATCCTAGTGTGGGGCTAAGAGTGTGGGAAGCGTTATCTGACTACGGGAAAAACTACAAAGGCACATAAATGTCTATGTTCACTAAAACAAATAAAGGTATCGGTAAAATTTGCATACCAGTTACAAAAGCTTTTTGAAAAAAAATAGCATTTGTAATGCACATTTAAATGAAGAGTCTTATGGTTGTATATGGGCATGGGTCACAAACCGGTCTTTGTCGAGAACCCCAAATTAACTGTTCCGGTACTTCGTTAGCCCGCGTTATACGTTTTAGTCCAAACTTGCTCCCCGATGCAGGTCGGAGACAAAGTTACGGAAACTCCGCTGCAATTTATACTAGGAATTATTACAGAAACCCCGCGGTTTGGTTGCATTTACTTTGCAATCAGGTTGCTGACATTTGTTGGATTAAGTGCTTAGATATTTAAGTGCCTAGCAATTGGAATTGACTAATATCAAAAATTATACACAAAGTAACTGATCATTAGTGACGCACTACTGCCTTACCTGGTTTGATTTCCTTAGAATATTTTAGCGATTTAAATTGTAGTTTTCTACATATATAAAAAATTATAATAAACTTCGAAATACAATATAATGTTGGTTCTATCACAAAAAGTTTCAAGTACTTACGATACTAAGCCAAACAACGTAGACGTATTTTTTTTTGTTTTTACATACAGACTCACTAAAATTAGTTACGAACATTCATGAATTTCACTACTGACGAACATGAATGTCGTGAATTACTCGCAAAGTTATCAAGTTAAATCGCAATTGCTATTTTTCACGAAGTTCTAAATACTATTTTGTCGTGCGAAGCGCCACTAAAGGTGCCCTACACAGTCACTCTACACTCACAGTTCGTACAATTTATAGCGGTTCTTACCGCATTTCCTGGACGACTCCACGACTCGTCAACATGTTCTCACTGCAATATGCTCTTAGACGTAACGTATCTACTCGTATTTGAATTGTTACGTTTTTCCTTATTTAATGATGATCTTTATACCAAAGTGTAAAGTGTAAAGTTAAATTCTTAAAAGAATTATAACATTACCAAGAAATATAGTATTGAAGAACGTGACACTGTGATGAGTATATTCATTAGGAAAACTGATGGCAATTTAATTGTTCTGTAACATAATATTATAAGGGATGTAATGTGGATATAAATTTACAAGGGCTGTTTTGGGTGCTTCATATGTCCGAGATGAAACTTGTACTAAGGTATTCTTTTTACTAATTTCTATGGCGTTACGGCCGGTCCGAACCGGAAAGGAAATTGGAGTCCCATGTCAGGCGAATTTTAATGGGAATGGTGCCTAATGATAAATGGCTTCGGAGTGCGCCAAAATTCCCACCCGCGCTCGACGCTCCTCAACTTTGTAAATAACATTTAATTCTATAATTTATTTGTTTGCTGACAAAACTGTATTTTCTGTAATTGATATTGGATGTAGGAGAGGTAAACATGAAAGGTAAATGTATAAATCTAATATTATGATAAACTTATATTAGGTGTAAGAACGAGCATGGTTCGACCGGCGAGGTACAACAGCCAGTATTATATATCTGGCGTGAAGCAGTTCTTGCGATTTAGTGGAAGGGTGTGGTTACCGGCTCATTTTCATATGAGGCGACCATCGTAGTCTTTGGGAACAGCAAAGTATCTGTGATTGAGTTAAGATAGAACCTCTATTCTTCTTCTTCTTCTATGTATGAAGTTGATTACAGATATCCATGAGCATGCCTATTTGACTATGTGTCCATGTTAATCACATGAGGTAGACTGCACCCTCGTTTACTACTCCAATCGCATAAAAAAAGGAAAATTTCCCATTGATAATTATCTCGTACATATTTCTTTGTAAGCAAGGTCACAACTTTCGTTACAAAATCTAACTGCTTTTGAGTGTACTGTAATATATTATCAGAAGAAGTGCTAACTTCTTGACAAGTAATATTTCTCGGCAACAAATAACTTTCCGTTAGCCAGCACGCAATTTGTACAGTCGACACCAGCCGACATGTTGTCGATATGAGATGAAATAAACGTCTAAGGAATTACAGCAATAAGGAGCGAGAAATACTTGTGCTCCAAAAGGAGAGGGAGATTGAACGAACTTACTTTTTATTACATTTTACTTTGAAGCGTTGGGTTTTTACGTATAAGTTTCTTTTTTGTGTCTATGGCACCCATATACAAGGACTTTTACTGTGGGATTCAAAGTGACATGTGTCTATTCACTTTTGTAAAAGCAGCCAGATAAACGAAAAATCTACTATAAACATTTATCCAGTCAACGCGGGTGGGAATCATATTGGTATTTTTTTAAACTTAGGGCGATGTAAATCTAAGATATAATATTTAAAGTTTTTATTTTCACTATAGGCCCAAGTAATATAGGTATTACTTAAGATTATTATAACGAATTATAAAACTAACTTTTTTATCATTCCAATTAATTTACTTCGTATAAAATCTACGCTGTTGTTAGGATGTATGCGGTGATCTTAGCGCACAATCTGAAGCGTATGTCTGCGATGACGCTCAGCAGCGTTGGGGATGATAACAATTCAGCTGCAGGTAGCAAGCAGGTTGCCCGACCGCCGTAATGCCGCGCTAGGTTTCACCAAATGCCTTAGTCCAAAGTGTAATTAAATTATAATCACTTCAATTAAATACAACGGAAGTATTGTAATCAGTTCATCTGTCATTGAGACAAATTCCCACTGAAAATGTAAACATGAGCTTAAGCTCGATACACGTGGTGTTTGTGTATTTGTCTTTGTATGTCCATGGCACCCACGACACAAGAGAAAATCCTACTGTAGGGCTATGAGTATAGAAAGTGTACGTAATAAGATTTTTTACGTGTACGTATTACGTACGTATAGAAAGTGTACGTAATAAGATTTTTTTAATACAATTAAATAAAATTTCCACAAATAAGCATTTTGACAGGTTCTCTTTACGACAAAACAAAATCCCAATTATTTGTTCGTTAATAAGTATCTCGTGAATAATTGAAACTGTATGGTAAGTGATGTATACGATCCCCAATTAAAATTGATTGCCATAAATATTAAAGCGAAGAATTTATATGAAACAGTGACACAAATTGTTTAATCTCCAGGAAGGTACTTTACATAGTTAGCATAATTTATCTTTCCATGTTTTTTAAAAAGAGAGGTTTACTGAAAACGTAATAATTGAGGACATTTAACCAAATAGCTGTACTCAAAGCCAGCCATGCGTCCAAACGCTCGCTAAAGTCCTCCAATTCTCGGCTCGTTATTTCAAGATTACAATCGCGAGCGGCACGCTACATGTGCGAGTGGGAATGGAACCATTTCGTACGCCGCTACCACCGAGCACCGAAATATTCATGTAAATTGTTTGAATTTTAAAATATTTTAATGCTTTATTCACGTTTGTGTACAAAATATTTTATTACAGGTATCTTATTCATGCTATTCATGTAAATGACATTTACACGAATACTTCTTCAAAAAATAAATTATAGTAAAAGTATCTATAGTAGTGTGTTGTTCTGTTACTTTATTTTACGAAATTGATTAATAGTAAAATCTGGTTATGCAGGGTATTCATTACTTTGTGATAAGCTTTTGGTGGATACTACATGTGTTTATGGATACAATTAGTACGAATATTCAAGTCAAGCGCATTTGTTGATTACAAAAGGGCAGATCGGAAGGCGGGGGTGATAAGTTATTACTGCGGGGCAAGGCTAACCTTTCCTGAACAAGTTTTAACAGGCGTGACCGCGTATATCCGAGCTTGTTTCCATACATGCAATTTGGTTGTTGTTACAACCAAATTCCATGTATTTACATACCGTTACAAGATCGTTTTCGAGAAATTGGAGAACATTTAACTAGAAAATAAAAGAACCGTTATTTATTTTAAATTAAGTTACAAAAGGCAGTTACGGTAAGCCTTGAACTAAACAAATGATCATCTCGAAAGAATTTCATCACATAATAATATAGGTTACTGAATCTTCGGATTATGTGAGAAAACTGTATGAAAATATCTATAGTCTATGAAATGTTTTTGGCACATTGTCAAAAATGTGATTGATAAACGAGGATCGAAGTCTCATTTATCAATCACATACTCATGCTCCATGTCACTGTGACCACACATCGCGACATATTTATCGTCATATGCATTATAATTGGATAAGTGAGTCCTGCAAGTTTGTATGGATGGCTGGGTGTAACGCGTATCGACGTATCTTATCGCCGAGCCCCGCCCCCGCCGCCCGGCCCCGCAAATTGCTATCCTTCACGCCACTCGCGATCCTGCACGAATATCATTACGTTCATCAAATGCGTTCTTACTATGTATATTTGTGCTTGTGATATCCATCATGACATCCATCCTCCTTTATTTTGTGGAGTGGTCAAAATTTATCTGAAAATGTTCAAACTGTCAAAACGTAGGAAATGATGCCGTCTCTGGTATTATATTCATATATAGCCTTTACATGTCATGTACCAAATGTTTTGTACACTTGGTAATTGGCATGTGTACATTTTTTCTTATAAACTAGTGTCTATTTTCATCTGTGCTCGTTCTCACTTCCTTGCGAGGTCCTTCTTGACAAAAACCTTTTTACACTCCCTGGGATATAATTTATCTTTACTCGAAAATATGAAAAGAATGCCAGTCCCTTTTTAAGTTAGTCCACAAAGGCGGACAAAAATATTGAAAACCCTTTTTATATTATGCAGAATGACTAAGGGCTAAATATAGCCGTATGTATGAAATAAGGTAAATACAGTTCGTGAATATTATTTATTTGTAAAGAAAAAATGTAATAGTATTATTCTTTCTGCGGCATGTTAGATTTCGAAAAATCACTCTCCTATTTCAAATCACCTTCCTATTTCAAAGAATTTTCAATTTCTTTTTTATATGTAACGGTAATCGACAATATACAGTTTTAATTTTTTTATGCTGATATTACGACCCAGTTACATGGATTGTTGTTACGGCGAAACGTCAACAATCACTAGTAGTATATCAACCTACATATCTACCCTACATCTAGTTTATTTTTCATTTTTAGATTCCATATCACGACACACAATAGTAACTGTATCTTTACTCACCAAACTTTTCACTTTTATGATGTCACGTGTGCACTAAATTAAAACTATATTCTCTATTAAAGTCTTAGGATGTTTTGGATCTCTATTGATCTTCTTTTCTTCATCTTGCACTTGAAATCACCTGAGGGTTATGCAATTCGATCCAGTGGTTAGAACCGTAACTAAGGATGTGTTCAGCTACTGCAGACTTCTTCGGGTAAATATTTTTGACCTCGCTGATGCGTTCCTTTAGATGATATGAAATAGCTCGTTTTGTTTGTCCAATATAACAGCTGCCAAAGCTACATTAAATTTTACTAACCGTACCCTACCACTGTCCCGGACTGGTATGTATGTGTATACAGTATCTTTTGGTGTACGAACGTAGGGCGCAAGTTTCTTAGAAGGCGTAAATATACATTTTATATCATACCTCCTACCAAGATCCTCCTATGTTATCTGTTACATCTTCACATACGAGAAAAATGCGGAGTGTTGTTTAACTCTAATGCCAGTGTTATGTCTTCCTTCCTTTTCTTTTGTCCTACTTGCGTCATTGCGGCGAAGGATCGCACTTATATGTTTCAAAGTTTCGCGTGTGCAGTTAAAATGTAATACACTGACCGATAATTGCATTTACCATTTTTAAGACGTTACAAAACGTAAAGCAAGAATGATTAATAGCGAGTTAATCAGAGCTCTTAGCGATAATTGCCCCCGGAGGCTCTTAGCTCAGTCTGCAACGATACTGTGCCCTAGAAATAGCCCATTACAGTTTACGCCCCTCGCGGGACGGCGGGGCTTGTGGCCATTAACATAGCAATAAATATGCAAACTGCATCCTTGGTTCATTAGCTATGGACCAATATATATTGAGATACTGCTCTCTGCAATTACGTCTTGTACATTAGAATTGAGCACTAATTTCCTGAAACTCTTGCGAGTAATATATCATAATAGGCTTCAGTGGCTGTAAAATTATTCTGTTAAATAGTAAGAATTTAGAAATTTAAGATATGCAGTAGTCATGATAACATTCTAACTGAATGATTTGTGAAATTTGATCATAATAAAATTTGGTAACTGGTAACGAAGCTTTTAGAATTTATAATCTTATATAATAGGCGAAATGATAGCAACATGATTCATAAATATAACTAAAGGAAACGCAGTTTAACGCCTTACAATGAAAATTTATAAAGTAAGAAAACAGCCGATTTAATTTCATCAGAGTCCTATAAGCCATAAAGTCCGTAGTATTTAGTTTCATTGCGTCGATCTGAGCGTTAATTGTAGAGTTTCGTGTGTCGCGGGGTGAACAAACCGAAAGAGCTACAGCCTTCGGTGTGCGGTGCGTGGTCTGAGTACAAGTGTCCTGGAGGCTGCGTGGGTGTGCTGCGGTGGTAACATTTTACCAAATGATAATATACTTTCGTTTTCTATGATTGCTTTGTGATTAAAGATCTTCGTAGATGCGAATAAATTATATATTCATAGTAGAAATAATAGTAAGAAAGAATATTAGCTATATTTATTTATTCTATTGAATTACTTTAAACTAATTTCATTGGTTAACTTATGGTATCTAATGGTATTCTCCTACAGTTCATCCTATGCAATGACGTTAATACGTGGAAGATTTTCAGCATCTGTACATTTGTCCACTTTTTTGAATTGTAGATTGTTTAAAAAAATCCGAATCCTCAGAAATTTTAACGCGTCTTTAAGTAATTATAAACATCACGTTATAAACAGTGTATAGATTGATTGAATTTACGCTTAATGTTGTTTATAGAATAATGATGTATGTTTACTACATTTTAGACCTTAGGCCTTTATTTTAATGTTCCATCGTATTTAATTTGGTTATTACTTTTTACGGCATGTTTATTTTAGATGTGCATAAAAAATGTTTTTAATTTATTTATTTACGATGATATTGTTACTACTAATTCCTTTGCATTGTTGGCGCCAAGATTGATTTTGCGGTATTTTTTTTATTAAAAAAAAAAACATTACATATTACAAACATTACATTTTTGTTTTAAATTTTTTGATCTATTTATATCCAAAACATCATTCGAAAGCGGCGAAACCTTTTTATTCTAGGTTTGGCAACAAGGTAGGTATAGGGAAATTTTATGGTATCGCTTCTCGGAGAGCACCGGTAGTGCTCGTAAAATCTAAAAGAAAAAGGTCCACACACAAAATTTGACATCTCATTGTAAACGGAAAGGTCGCCAGCACTTTGTATATAAAACCAAATGCTTTTACGTCCACGCCTTTGTTCTTTGGCTAAGTTTCATGAGCACTTGAAACCTTTTGGGATAAAACCTATAGAATGTCACGCGGTGAAAAGGTTTTTGATCTCTATCATGTTTATTTGCCTACATGTCGGTACTTTGCAACTTGGAACAAGTCCAAGGACGTTTTTACGCACTAGTTTAGTAGTGCGTAGTGCTCCACAAATCTTGCCCACGCAGTTCGGATACGGACTTGCTTGAATGAAGGCTGTTTTTATATATTAGAAGTACATGAGCTTACAATATACCTAAATTTTTTTGTCATTAACTATGCACCGGATATTACTCTAGTGTAAAGAAATGAATACGGGCATTTATATATTTATTACGTAGTTTTGAAAAATCTCTGTTTTATATATTACAAAATACTTGACGCAGAAAAGATAGAAAATATGGTTTGCCATAATCGAACATATAATTCTATTACGTTCGGTTCTTGCAAAAGTTCGGCTATTCGGTAGAACATTAGCGAATAGCCTTACAATGACAGCGGTGCACGTAACAACGGTCGGTGTTTGCTTCGAGCGCCCGCGAACGCCCGCCACAAAAGTTTTTCAAGTACCGGCTCGTAATGCAGCTATAGAAACGCGCTCAGAAGCTCTCTAAGAACAATTTATTACGTTTTACGGCACAATTTGCTGCAAGAACTTTCGTAACGTCAACATTTTTACCGTTAGATTCCAGGATACGGATATCTTAATGGAATTGTACTTCCATTGGGCGAACTTCTACGCTACGCAAGCTATGTATTTAGTACTACCGTAATTTGTATCCTTTTTTATTTTAAGGTATGGGAGTAGCAAATTAGCATGCAACTCAAGGTAGTACTATCCATTTATTACGCTTATGATGGTAAGTGGGCACTACTGCCCATCAACATCTGTAATCAACCCTAGAAAATAACAGAATAGTAAGTCTGGTAATAAATAGTAGGCACACGCATTCATAATACTCGGACATGTCATTTCATTACGATGGACGGAACGGCAGATAGACTTTGAGTAGATAAATTAATTTAATGAAACTGTGAAAATAGACAAAAACTTAAACGTTTTTTTTTTTTTAAGAAATACTTAAAGGTGAAGCAATCAGCAAATGCAAGGCTGTAATTCTGCTATCCTTATAATAAGGAGAACTTATATTTTTATCAGAAAAACGAAGACGCCTAGAACATTTTCCGACTCACTCACAGACGGCACACTTTCCTCGTCAGTCTCCCGGTCGTCATATGGCGGAGCCATAACCGGAGACGTGCGTACCGTCCGCGTTGGGAAAAGTATCTCAATCACCTCAGGGAGGAAGCCCGGCTAGAGGGTATCCGTAAGGATGGGGCCCTGCGTACGGAGCTTGTTCAGCGCCGCGCGATACGGGCATCCCCAGGGGTCACACTTTAGACCCTCCAGCTTCTCCTGTCGCTTCTTGTTTTTGGCGTGGCAGATAGCCAGCTTCAGCGCAGCACGTGCGTGGTTATACACTGCATGCAGCTGGCCCTCCCACTCTTCGTCGCGGTTTCAACGACGTCGGCTGCGGGGATAGGACCTCCGGGCACGAATACAGGCCTTGCGGAGGTCCGCCAGCTCTGGCGACCACCAGTATACCCCCTTCCGTTAGGGTGGGCGCCCCACGCAGGGCATGGCCGTATCACAGATCTGCGCTAGTATGCTGCAAATGCGACCAGCCTCAGCGCCCACGTCCTCCATCAGCCAAGATTGAACAATGGCCACCTCCGCCAGTAGGTCCCGATCGAGTCTACCAACAGTCCATAGAAAAGCGGGAGCTCTATCGGCAGTATGATCCCTGCTGGAGCCCCGGAGGGATAGGGAGACCTCTATCCTGTTGTAACGTTGATCAGATAAGGTCTCAACCTCCTCCAGGGTAGACCAGCCCTTTACCCGTGCGGCGACACCAGGGCTAGCGAAGGAGAGGTCCACTATCGATCCATTTCGATATCGGTCCACTATGGAACCGCACGCACGTTTGGACGGACCTCCGATGACAACACCAGGTCCGCCGCTGCCGCCCATTCTTCAACCGCCGCACTGCGAGCGCCCATCCTGGATGGAGTAAGAAGACCTCGTAGGCCGCCAAACTGCGATTAGGGAAGAAGTACACCGTACACCGTAACCCTCCTCATTTGGCCGCCACGTATCCCGTGCCCTTGTCTTTGACTGACAAGATCGGGGAATGCGGAACCGTCGACCCGACGACCGCCACGGCGCCCTCCCAACTGCCCGCCCAATTCATGCGATCCGGGATGCAGTAGGGCTACTGCGACACCGACCGACCATGGCCTGCAGGAAGAGGTCCTATGCCCTGGCGGAGCGACCGAGATTCCCTTGCAGGAGGACGGTGTCACTGTTCATAATCTGACCGTGTCCATTACCTCCTGCTACGGCGGCGGTTGAGCCGCGCTAGGTGTGGGCAGCCGCGATCATTTGGCTGCCATCCACCCTTTTCTTTGGGCCTGATGCCGGAGGTCTGCACCCGTTCCGCCCCATGCAGTGCTCGGCAGGGCAATTGCCCGCCGCGCACGCGGGACAGAACGGGGCAGCGGTGCAGGTTGCCGCTTTGTGCTCTGCTTGACCGCAACGGAAGCAGAGCCCGTTGCAGATAAAGCAGCTAGTACACAGCGGTCGGGTGTGTCCGACCGCCATTCCCTTATAGCACCTGGCAGGCTGAGGCTTCAGCACAGTCACCCGTGCAGAGCTCCAGCTCACCAGGAGTCTACCTGCGGCCGCCAGAGACTTGACCACCAAAACAGGACGCGATGCCAAAACGGCCTGTTGCCCACCCGGATGGCGTTGCCCGGAGACCCGGTTTCCGAGGCGATAGCCTCCCGGATCTCATCCGCCGTCACGGAATCGTCCAGCCCGGAAATCGCAGTTCGATACACTTCACGGGCCTGACTACCCGGACACCACTCTCTACTGGGAACAGGCACAGTAACCTCTCGGCCATCTTATCAGCCGTCCTGGCACCGTCTGCCCCAGGGAAGATCAGAAACGTGGATATCCCGCCAGGCACGTTTCAGAACGGCCTCATACATCACCCTTCTCCTTGCCCTCCGGCAGCACGGTGATAACCACTATAGCTGTCTTTGGCATAGCTTGCGCGACTTCCTCTTCTTAGGCAGCGGCTTAGACTGCCCTCCTCTTTTCGTTGGCGCCACCGTGCATTCCACGGCAGCGCTGTGACCCTTTCTCTGAGACTTCTGGCTCCCCACTACCTGTCAGCCCTCTTCGATGGGCGCAACGGCAGCAGGGACAGAACGTCGAGGTGCAACCTCAGAAGTCCATGAGGATATTACAGCTGATTTGGGCGCAGCAGCCCGCGGGGGCGGAGCGGCGCAAACCAGAGGCGGGATCTCCTCTCGGAGTGGACTCCTCGAGAAGAAGAAACGGCCCTCGACGTCGACAATGCGGGTACGCGTCACGGCACGCCTGGCACGGTGCCGTGGCCGTGGGAGGCTTCCTTTTGTCAGCCGCTAGCGGTGGCCGCACTATCGGCTTCGGTGGCAACCTCGCTGCCAAAGCCTCGATCCGCGGAAAAATGACCGCATCGAGACACTTGTTTGTGGCCTCGAAGCACTATTTCGCTTGATGAGCTGTCGAGCGATACCTTTAACTCGTGCGCAGCGTCCTGTAAGCCGCGCACGACGGTCCCTTTTAAATTTATGGAGCCCCCGGCTACTGCTTCTATTATGGCCACGCTGCTCATCGCCCGCTTCTCCGTTTCGGCTGTTGTTGATAGCCCGTCAGATGGAAGTGCAAGCTGCGCCGCGATCATGCTCAGATGCTTCTCTGCACCTTGCTACACCTCCTGCGTCCTTTGGATGGACAACTCCGATCGCTCGGCATTCGTTAAGCTGCCGGAGCGCGGCAGGCTTTGAGTTCAGTTGGCTCTGCCTCTTGTTTACTTACTGCGGGCGACTTAGATGGCTGAAATGTTGACAACTCGTCAACATCATCAGAATCCGCATCACTCCTCTGCGTCAGCCTTCTCTTTGCCCCAGGCCTTGCTAAGATTGGTCGGGGCATGGGAACGGGAACAGCAAAAGAGACATTGTTGCCATCGCTTTCCTCTGCGGCAAATATCTCCGCAGCTGAATTGGCCGTTGAGCTATCCGTCGCCGAGGTACCCGTTTTCCCGTTTGACCACGATACTCAGCGAAGTCAGGATTACGATGTGGCGCGGTCTTGAGGACCGTCTGTCAGCAGCAGGGCACTCGAGGAGGTATCCCGACCTTGCACCCCAGATAAGCTAACCTAACCTAATCTAATCATGATCGACCTCAGATGTGTTGCTATTTGTGACGAGTAAGTTGGGACTTTTCGTGTAAATACGTCATCCTTACCACATTCTTCCAACCAAGCAGAGCTTAATTAATCCTGCTGTTATTGTACAGTTATACAGAAACAACCCTTCTCAAACAAATATTTAATACTCTATGGTTACTCAAATAAAGGTTGGTATACAACCCGCAAATTTGATTTCATTTGAATTCATAAACTTTTTACACAGAATAATATCACGAAGAGCATAATTTCAATAAAAATCGATAAAATTGTATTGAAGAGCGCGCAGCTCAACGCTTGTTAAGCGCCGCCGATGTTGGCAAAGCTTCTCGTACAACTTTTAACAAGCGAACTCATTCACTCATTCACTACTAAGTGCATCGTTCTCACAAGTAGGGTGTGATCTAAATGTAACATCACATTTTTTCCTCGCTGGCATGAAACGCACTTATTGCTACTTTGTATTGCTGGCTACTGATGTGACCGCACACCGCTGAATGTGTGGCGAAAAATGGTTAAATTCTTGTTGTTATTTTTTGTTCTGGGTGTGGCAACTGGCCATGCGTCTGATGACAATGTGACCCAATAGATTCCAATAAATTAAGTAGTTCTATTATTTACATTCATTATCTTTACAATAATTTACAAACACATTATTAACTTACATAAATATTGTACCACTCAAACTTTCTATTCAAAAATTCAATATTCAATTTCTTACTATGAGTAGAATAAATGTTTGGGTAATTTATAGTATGTCACACTTAAGAAGCGAAGAGATAAGTTATCTTTATTATTGATACAAAATAATAGAAACATTACAACAATGGAAGTTGTGCGATAAATGAAAAATATACAAAACGCGGATGAGAAATGATTTCTTAGCAATTACCCGTTGTGAACGGCGATGCGCAAATCACTAGGAAGCCGCCCCGCTCAGGACTCACGCGATAAATTGCCACAGCCCCCCCCCTCCACCTAACACACCCATTGTTTTTCATTACCACGGAGCAATCCTGATAATGAAAAATTTAATTAGCTAAGGAATTACTGCGTGAAAAAATAACAACCTTCACGGCGGACAAGATAAACGCGTAAATAATGAGATTTAAGGCACGGCCATGTTGCGACTAACAAGATTTGTTTACAAGCTTAACACATTTAGGGGATGCTCTACATTTTCGATTTAAGGCTGTGTGTGCTTTAATGTCAGCTCCAGTGTTTAACTTAGACATTCATTTAAGTGTTCCGTAATAAAGTGTTTGTTAATGGTTACCAAGTGGTTGTTATATGTCATTTATAATTAGTGTTACCGTTGTGACGGTGTGTACCGACTCCAAATAGAAGGAATTTCTGAGACTTGATGTCAAACGCCTTGTTCTCACGAGGACTACGTGGAGTCATCTTATTACTAAGTATTTCCAAGGCATTTTAATAATAGCAGTATTTTGTGCTGTTGTGTTCTGGTCTGAAGGGTGTGGTAAGGGAGATATACTTTTCAGAGGCATTCCGTCTTAGTCCTAACTGTCTGTGGTTAACCTTAGGTGAAACTTTGATTTTATCTAGGGTTGATTACAGATGTCTATGGGCGGCAGTAGCCACTTACTTCCAGGTGTGCTGCACGCTCGTTTGCTACTTCCATACTATAAAAAAGGCATAAGGACATAATTGGCAAAAGAACAGTAAGGTATGGCTAAACACACACCTCACACCATAAAACTCAATGTAATAATGGCTGTGGCGGTGATGCCGTCACCGTTGAAGTCATAGTCAAAAGTTATATACATAATTATTTACCCGTGATTAGAATTTTTCGGCATATTCAAACAAATGCGGTGCTTTCTCATTCTCTTTGCTTAATTTAATGTTCGTCGACACAATCACTTCAATTATCTGTTTCATTATTTAAATTAAGAATACCGTTACCAAGCCTGTTTAGTACTTTAAAAGCGAGCCGATCGAGGTCGAGGCGCCCCATATCTTCGTGTTATCACTCCTCGTCCCCCTCCAACCACCGCGCGATACCGCCCGAACCGCCATATTTCACGCGGCGCACGCTTCGCCGCCGGTATCGCTGGGCGCTCATCAGCCCGCGCGCGAAATATATGCGCTTTTTATGTTGAACACATTTTTATTGGATGATAAATTTAGATGGTTGTAGAACTCATTGTGGTTCGACTCTGGAAGCACCACCGCCACACCTATTTCTGCCTAATAACAACAGTGTTGTGCGCTGTTGTGTTCTGGTCTGAAGGGTGTGGTAAGGGAGACTTTTCCAAGGCAATCCATCTTAGTACTCAGGGGTAGCAACGCATCCGTGGCGAACCTTAGGTGAGACTGATCTTAGCTAGGGTTGATTACAGATGTCCATTGGCGGCAGTAGCCACTTACCATCAGGTGGGCTGCAGGCTCGTTTGCTACTTCCATACTATAAAAAAAACGTATTAAAGTATTCGCCAGAAAGCAACGTGACAGTGCTATTTCACGAGCAAAGTAGATAAATCACTTAATGCCGAAAAAAAAATACTTCAACGACAAGCGGCGTATTTGAACGGGTTATGTAACTTGGAATATTCTTGTCCATTTGTAATCCTTGTTAGTGGCCGAACCTTATTTTAATATTTAAATTATTCATAATTTTCTTAATACTCTAAATTGCATTAATAATATAAGATAGGTAAATACTTATCATTTTGGAAACAAGTAAAATTACATTACTGGGAGCAGCCACCTTACAAAACGCACCGGTCGGTGATGCCGCTGCAATAAAAAATGTAATAATAACTTCATCAAATTTCTGAAACTGAAAAAGTAATCATGCGTTACGTGCTAATGTCGGTGAGAACGATTCGGGTTCGGATGTTTGATGAAGATTACATAAAAATCATATTTTTTAGTCACAAATTCATGGAAAGGTATGGATATATCATGAAAGTTAAATAGTAAACTAGCAAACAGTACACCTGATGATGGTCACTGCCGCCCATTGAAATATGTAAGCTACTTCATCTAGAATAGGGGTTCTATCTGCTATCTGGGGTTGTTTTTTTATGAGCAATCGAAGTGCATTGGCTATAAAAGATAGAAAAAAGGACGTAATTATTAAACCCAAAGCGTAACTTTTAGGATGGTGCGTGGCAGTGGTATGCAAAAAAGGGGAGAATCTTGATATTCTTTGACACCTGTGTCTTCTTCTATCGCTCCCTAAGTAAGGCTACCTTGTAGTAATATGTAAGGTATAATCTCAGATCATACTAAATAAAGTATTTTCGCGTACATTATTTTTCTCATAAAGTACAATACTTTGTAGGGACACACTGCTGACGTAAGCATGTCGCCTCACGCGCCGCAGTTGTCTCCTTACCCCCGGCGCACATAGACTGTTATATATGTAAATCGAACGAACAATAAACCAGTGCACAGTATTTCTTCTACAATTTACCTACCCCGGCCTATATCTCTAACCAACCAAAGAGAAACTCCACAATTTTATTATTAAGTACGGGCGGCTACCCTAGTTCTATCTAAAACAATCACAGTTACATCTCTTAACGACTAAGATAGTCACGTCAAAGTGAGCCTGCAATAACACCCTTCCACAAAAACGTAAGAACTGTTAATTGTAGAACTACTGACTATTAAACTAAAAGCTGCATACAGAGGAACCTCAATACTTCTTGTACTGGTTGCTACTACAATATGCAAGCTTTGAGGAGTTTACTGAAACTACTTTGGTTTTATGTGTAATACACATCCGTATACAACCGGATAAAGATATTAATGTAGAATACAAAAATCCAAATTTTTATTCGTAACGTATCATCTCTGCAATACACAAACACAATTGTTTGTACACAAATTTATTACAACAGAGTTATTTACGCAATGATAACCGGTACGGCTATTCAATTACGGGCGTAGCTTTTAAATATGCATAGTTATTAAAGCCATAACCGTTACATAAATGAACTCGGCATCGTCGGCCGGAGAGCCTCTTTGGAATATCAATTTAAAATTTGAAAATGGAGGGCGCTCGGCCACTTTGAGAGGATGTTTATTTAAGCAGCCACTTTCTCCCGCGAGGATATTTATCACATCCCTCCGGCGACCCGCTGCTGCCCTTTATCTATATAACTTACAATTGCAATGAATCTGAAGTTTTACAATAGTATTTGCATACATTTTTTTTACTTCCTACTGTGGCATAACTGTTTCATATAAAATGAGCACATACTCGACACTTCTCGATGTTAAAGGAATTAACGTGAATATACAATATTGTACCATGCACACTTGTTAAATAATTCCAGTGTTATAGGTCGTCTGGCCTTCTATTACCGCTGGTAGGTGGTCAACGGTTAAACGTCTTAGATATTGATTACCAAAAACACGTTGAAATAGGTCTTTAATCATTTGTAACCAAAAAGCCAAGTAATAATAACTTTCTTAGTATTGCTTCAGGATTGGCTGGTGATCAAACAAATTTTCGATTCCTATTTATAAACATTGTTTGTTGGATACCTACATAAATTTATTGCATATTATTATAAGTAAACATATCTACCCAAATAGGATTCTACTTGTGTGTAAGTTTGTCTACCTTGCTACCCTTCAAACTGCGCTAAAACTGCTATTCAATACTACCCCATCTTCATTTATATCATTGACTCCATTTCTATGTGTCACATAAACGCTAGCTAATATAAGATTCCAACTATTTGGGCCTATTGTACGGGATTGAACTGTTCACCTTCACCCACTTTACAGGCACGTGTCCTGCGTCGCAAAGACACGACGCCGGTCGCCGGCGCACTTATTTACTTCGTTTCAAACTGGACGCTGTCTGAATACGGCATTGATTTATTTCGCTTATCGAGCCCAACCTTGTCCTAAATTTTCTTGAAATAAATTATGTTCCGCAAGATATCCCGAATCACTAATGGTCTTATCCAGTCCGGTGTTATTCTTAAGTATATTTAAAATCGGATAAATGATATTAGAAAGAAATGTGTTAAGAAATTAATCCAGAATTTTATACAAGTTATGGCAGATCTTTTGTAATTCTGAACGGTATAAATAAACAAGATCAAAAAGAGACGCTACAATGTAATCTCATATTTTACCCATGTTGGGTATTTTGGTTTAGTATAGTCCGTTGGAACTATTCATATTTTATCATAATAATCCAGTTATCCCAAATGAATGGTTTTTGAAAGGCGGCCTTACCATTCGAGTTATTCCAATTCTATGGGAATTATAGCATTGTAATATACAATTTTACAGATGTGAATAGCTCGCGAGGGCGGGCGCGGGGGCAGGAGTGGGGCGGGGCGGGCGGTCGCGCGGAAACTTTGAATAAAGACCGCGGGCCACACTGAAAGCGTTGTCGCTTCGGTAACTTTTATTCGGTACGATACTGTGTGGATCACTATCTCAATTTAACTGTGATATTGTATTATGTTTATTTGTCTAGACTCAATTGGTACTAGATAGTTATGTTACATTATTTATATAATTAACATAGGTTCGAAAAGTACCTAGTATTGAAGTTCTTAAAAACGTTTAAAAATAAAGATGATTTTAAAGATTGCTTGTCTCTTTGATATATTACTATATTTGGTAACCTCATTGGTATCTCAAATGAAAATTGGTATCATATTATCTAATATGACAGGTATCTTCCTTTTTATTCCATTAGTCTGTTGAAGTTCGTCAAATAAATATACTATCGACACAGTCAAATAGGAACTGTAACATATTGTGTCCAAACCTTGTATTTCCGGTTGATCTGTTAATAAATTTAGAATCCATCTGACATATTTATGTTCCATCGGAGCGCGAGTTTTCCTGAAAACGTAGCTTAATAAAAAACCCGCCCTTTCCAATCCTACATACCTCACAGTCCTGTATCATTTGTGATTCCATTGCCAAATTGTATAATTTAACATTTCCCCGCAATACATTAATTCTGGGAGCAGAGCGTTACGTTAATATTAATGTTTGTAAAATACTACCTGTTACGGGTAATTTCAGCACACATGCAATCTACGGCTAAGTTTAGCGGGCCGCATGAATTTTAACGAGGACGCATTCGGAGCGCGGCCGAATTGCTTTAAGTTAAACGTGAGCCCTCGTCTTCATATATTCGAGAAGGCGGGATATTTTTACCGAGCGACTACAGTTCCATGAAGCTCCGTAATACGGGCGCTTATTCTTGTCAGTGGAAGGGTAATATATCCCCGCATATTTGTTCGAGATTAGAGCGTGGCGTGCTATCCTTCACTGAGTGCTGGCAGAGTACCATACCTAATTATTCCAACTGCAATGTCTTCAATGTCTTTTTATTTAGTTCAATTCATGTCAAAAATATGGAGTCAGTAATTAATAAACGATTCAGGAACGAAATAAATACATAACAGATAAATATGTGCAATCATATAATATATATAAAGCCACAAATAGTACAGTTATTGATCCCGAGAGAACTTAAAATATTCCGCTAAACTGACACAGGAGAGGAGTAGTTACGTTTCTAACTTCGAGGACTAAATCTGGATACTAATCTTGAACATAACAGCTTCTTCCGACTACCTTAATTGTTTATCTCTTAAACTTTTTAAATAGTCCGCACGGACGGTCGGTCACTTACCTCTCACAACGGACTTATTTTAAATAACTTCTGATGTATTAGAAATGTCCGACATGGAAATTGAGGATTCGGGACAGGAAGCACGATGTGACCGCGGCACCTGGCGATTCCGAGCGCAGATAATCAGCAATGTGACCCTTTGTTTTCCTTAATGCGGGGTCAAATAGCTTCGGACTATACAAGTCCCAGATCGCCGAGGACGGGACAAGCGCGTGCTCAATGTAATGTTTTCAGAGTGAGACTTGAAATTTCTGTATTTAATACATTGTTATCCTGACAATAAGGTTAATGAAATTAAATGTACTGTTTTGTCACACACCTTGGGGAATACGTAGGAAATTGGGAGATATGTTTTTTTTACTATTATTACCGAAAACTTATATAGGTACTTATTAATGTTTTTTCAGGTTATACGTATGTAATGTTGGAAACTTATACAGACGTTGAGATGCTGTTGCTGAAAGGGGACGAATTTGGAACTTAGCCAAAACATACAAATTGGGATATTCATATGTTCGTTTAATAAGTTTCCAGAGAATTTGTATAAGTAAATAGGTACATATAATCTTTTTTTAGGTCTGTATTTGTATTTATAAATAACTTATGCTATAATTTCTTAGTTCCTTATTATTAAGCGAATGTCATTTGCTCCGTTATACGCGTTATTTCTTAAGATGCTGTATACAATATAGAGTATTGAGGTAAAAGCTGCCGCAGGAGACCAACCTCTGCACCTTTACACGTACTCAACATTACGATGTTGTGTACATACAATATTCAGCACGTATCGCCAACGCAGTAAAATTCGTATATTTTCTGTGCTTCCAAGATAAACAATTCTCAATGAAAATAAAAACGTATACGCGGCGTTGAATACTAAAAATTTCGTTTCACGTGTGGGATTTACAAACCGTTTACGGCTGAATTATATGACAGACGCTAAACGACCGGCGATCGACGAACAACATCACCGACACACACGTTATTAATATATTATCATATTTCGGTCATTGATACCTGTTTATCGCAGCAATCTCGATTATATATGCACTACCCTTTACTGTTAATGTTACTTAAACGAATGAAAAGGATAGAATATCTCACTATTTTTCTGAATTTAGCAAAGTGCATAAGTTATTTATCAAATCTATCGAATTATAACACACTCGTCGCATATATCGTTCGTAAATTTTTGGCGCTAAATCGTTCAAGGTATATTTCCTAGTTTTATGAAAATATTTTTTCGCGCCTGTCAAATCAATGTCGCGTGCAGTGGAACGCAACCTTTAAAGATAAACGATACAATAAAGATAAACAAAACACGCGTTGCCTCGAAGGGATTAAAAGTGTTTACGAGCTTGTAAACAATGGAACCGCTCCACAAGCCACCAGGTGGCCCCTGTTCGCTCCCACGAGCTCGGGCCACACTAGAAAACATTGTGGATTGTTTCCATGGAGCACGGGAATGAAAGGCACGCCATGGGATAAGAGACGCGTTGTTGGTCGTGCTTGCACGGAATTGATAATGAACTAGAATTTCAGTTGAAAAGACTTATACGATTTTATAAGATTGTAGTAACTAACGATGGCGATGCTTGGCATGGTAAGTAGCTGTTGCCGTGGTTATCCGTAATATGAAAAATGGGTTGTGCTTGAAATTCTATAGACAATAATAGTAACCTCGAAAACGGCCACTCTTGAAACAGGAGGTACTATTTTGGTCTAATCATACTGGTTATACCACCTTTCAACTTTGTTTTTTCTACGATATGTATGTTCGGTTTCAGATACTATCTTTGTATCTAAAGCTCTGTAATAAGCGCAAATATAATTACTACCACTTTAACTTCGAATAAGTCAAAGCAAAATCACAATCTTTTAACAATATTGGTACAGGCAGATATCCACATCTATGTGGCCACGGTTATTTTTTGAACATCTTGTTAAATCAATTATAGCTAGTCGCGCACTAATTACTTTCACCTTTACTTGATAAAAAAGTCTGCTTTTCTTCTTCAGTTGTTAAATTGCTTTGTTTAATTATATTATTGATATCTAATGTGCTTATATAAACGTATATTCGTATACTATCATTATTTATTTAATTTAAACTTCACATGCTTTATCACTCCTGTCATAACCATCCTTTGAAGATGTTATAACATACGAAATTTAGCTCAACATGCCCGTGCCAGAGCGCCACAATGTCAGTTCAAACCTAAACTCATATGCACTTTACTGGCATCTGACATTGGTTTAATTAATTTTCTGACAGATGTAATTAAATCGTGTCATCACTATCAAGAATGCAAACAGTTCTTAAATAATATAAGAATTAGAATAATGAATAGTGAAAGTCTCAAATGTTCAATTACAATTAAGTTGACGCCGGAGACTTGTTAGAAAAGTTGTTAAATTGCTTTAATAAGACAAGCAGTTGTGTCGCAGTTTACTTGTATTGTTCACTTGAGACCTACTAAGGGTCCTTTCTTCAATGTAAACTTTAAACATTGCGTCTTTTTATTTAGTAAATATTATGGAATGGCGGATTTCCTCTACCGGATCTCCATATAACACAAAAACAATCTAAGTATATTATATAAATATGTCACTGTAAAATATTCAAAGTTAGTAACTTTTGTAATTTGTAACAAAATATAGATCACTTTATTTTTTTTCGTTTCATGCATGATAGAGGCACATAATAAAAATATAGAGACATTAAGAATTCAGGATAGCAAGTGGCTCGGCGCCGCAAGAAAATTTATACCTTTATCACAAAGTTTTGCGTTGAAAATATTTTCATAACGCGTGACACGGTGAAGAATTTTCGCATCATAATAATGTACGATATCCAAACATGTGGGGTACCTGGGAACTGCCTAATATCGTAGACCTGTCGTAGCGGTACGTCAGCGCAATCCGACGAGCGACGAGCGACAAAACCAATCTCTCTTTTTTAGGCTGACTGTATATCGTTCCCTAAATTACATTCTTAAATAGATATATCCAAATATAGGAATAATGATCCAAGAACATGTAACACTATTCTAAAAACGACTGGGACCCATCCGTATGGTTGTTTCATTTGATGTTAAATTCATGCAGTATAAGCAGTAAAACTTGTATTGTATTTTAAAACAAATTGTCTTATATAAATAGAGTTCTTTCTTAATAATTATTGTCATTTTCTTATCCGATAGTGGAATAACTTAAACTACTAGCTACACTTACTTGTGTGAGAAACTACCAAAGATATCGACGCATTCCCACATACAGCTCCCGGAGGTACAACAACGGCCGTTTCTTCGTAAATATCCAAATAAAAAGACAGGTATCTCGTAAGTAGTAGATAGTAAGAAGAAAAATATCGACAAAATCGAACTCGTGTTATAAACAAACATATGTAGTCAGCCTTAATATCCCACCTCCTTCAATATATTCGTGACACGTGGCCGATATATGAAAATGTATGGAGCGGCCGGCGGGGGATGTGTCATGTGAGCAGAAATCGCGGATCAATTCCGTTAAGAGCCGGCAGACGGACATCGGAGATGGAAAGTTAAGGCACGGATGAATATACTTAATGCTCCTAATGTTACGTTAGTATACTTTTACATTACTTTGCACTTTTCTTTAGTTTTTTTGTCTTGAAGATCGTTTTTTTGTTTCATGTCTTATTGCTCTGTAGATGAAACGGCTCGATGGATTTTACATTTTCTTTTTACTGCGTGAAATATAAAATTTATTTATTTAGTATAGCTCTACGGGATATTTACAAAATTGTTAGTTACAATATTTGTTCACTGATCTGTGAAGACCCGGCAAGAAACACATCGGTTTTGTTTTTTTTTGTATAATTTATATTTTTTGTAATTCCCTTGTATTTATATGGGCTACGTAACAACGTGGATATGAAAAAAAAACTAGTAAACAGCAAATCACAAAATATATAATATTACACTATTATGTTCCTATTTGGATGCATACCCGTACAGGACGGTTAAATAAATAATCATTTAAAAAACTCGACCGCTTCACATTAAACTGAAATTAGATAACAAAACAAAAACAAGTTCCAGCTATGTACTCATGAAATATTATATTAAAATAGAAAGAAATACATAAATAATAGTGTCAAAACAATGTTTATCACTGCGTGAATACATATTATTGTATTTTTTCTTTTCAGTTAGTAATTTTTAAGCAGTTGGTTTCTCTGTTTTTCTTATAATTAACTTAATGTACCCAACGTAACGAAGTCAGCAACACATTAGGCGGTTAAATGACTAACAAAAGATAATTAGGAAGTTAGTGTCCTGTGTCCCTCGGGACCTCCCTACTGAAGATCAATTTCCCGCGCTAACACAATCTCACGTCCCCACCGCCCCACACTGGCTCACACATTTCGAAGAACAAGCAGTTTCGCGTTAATGTTTTACGCCAAAACAACAATCAGTGTATTTTCATCACAGACGTTCTGATTTAGAAACAGTGCTTTTCATAGATTCGTATCAAAATACGAGTAGAACAGAGAAGCGAGTTTCTATAACGGTTTACAAATATTGATCATGAGTCATGCATTTCTGCAAGGATTTCCTATAGTTTAGATTTTTGTAATAATGGTATTCAGTGGGTTCGTTCACACGTTGTTATTGACGTTCATTAAAATAGTCTTAAGTTATTAGATATTGATTTTTCTTATTAGTATCAATTTCTATATTTTATAGTAATAGCATACAGTGCATGCACTTAAATCATGAATAGAAGTACCTAAAATCATACCTTTGGTAGAGAAAGCCTTAGGGAGAGAACCCTATTAAAAGTAAAACGAGGAATCTGTTTCGAAACACAATATGATGACGATATAAGGGCTCCACGGTAAACCAGCGTATCGATATTCTTCCATCGGTATCATTTCGTTTTCATATAAAATCGCGTGATAACAAATGGATTCTCCATTAGAGCGCACATCGCGGCGACACCGCCTCGCCCAATCCTTTATAAGATAAAGTTTTTGTAGCGGAGAATGACACCCACACGTTCGCACAATAATATTATTTCATATACGACAAACCCGCTCTTGTGATCTTTATTTTTTGGATATTGCGGCTCAAGTAACTGTTATTACTATTCCAGGCATTTACCATAAACTTCTAACTATTTACTCGTTTATCTATTTTTGTTATAAGCAATACTAAACGGACTTA
>MOOZ01001819.1:875302-885566 GCA_002930495.1 Cecropterus lyciades | reverse complement strand
GTTAGCATATAAAAGGGTACAGTGAGTTTACCTGAAAAGATAGACATATGCTGTAGCTGACTTTTTTTTAGAAATTTTAAAGGGGATCAATTCTGTCATACATAATTTTTTACGAAACTTTAACCGTTTACGCAGCGCATGCAGCGGAAGCTCTCATTAGAAAAAGAACCCCTGATTTTGAAACATTTTTCATTGACGCTCCGCTCCTGCTGGTCTTAGCGTAATGATATATAGCCTATAGCCTTCCTCGATAAATGGGCTATCTAACACCGAAATAATTTTTTAAATCGGACCAGTAGTTCCTGAAATTAGCGCGTTCAAACAAACAAACTCTTCAGCTTTATATATTAGTATAGATACCTGTTGTGCAAGGATAGCAGTATACATCATCATCATACATGATTGATCAGGTAAACTAAATACTCATTAATTACTTCTATGATCGGTATTTAAAGTGCCTCCCCACCGTGGGGTTTATAAGTTATTTTAAAAATAAACAGCACATATAAACCCGAAAATAACTATATCATCTTAAATGAAATTTAAAACCCGTCAAGTAACATCGTATGGTCGTGTGTTGCAGTTTCGGTAGTCGGACAATACAATCGGAAATGCATTTCCCATTCTGTTGCGGAAGACACTTTTATATTGTCTCCCCATTCCAATATTCAAAGATGAATTGTTTGGAAATATGAACATTTCTCTAAACTATAAGCTCTTGGCAGACGGTAGCTAATAGAGTGTGCTTTGAAATGTATATTCTTTAATATATGCGACTAAATAAAAAATATATGTAAATATAATTTTCATAAGAAGTTATTCATGTATTTATTTATCATTTTAACAAGCAGGTATGGGGAAGTATCGTAGTTAAAAAATAACGCATCCACCATCATCATCTTGATGCGTTATTCTTTAACCGATTTCTAATAAAGGAGGGTCTATGTTCGGTTAACGTTGATCATTTTCTATGGCCCAAATAATTAAACGTGTTGTGAACTCAGAATTAAGTAAATTTTATAATACTCTCATATAAATATCAGATACCCCTAAATCAAATAAAACATAAATAGCAAAAAATAGGTACGTGTTAACCCACTATTCAATATTTATATCTAAGAGTCATCGTTGAGTTATTACTAGAAGTGTTAATAGTCTTATAGTTGTAGTATTACTATCGTGGTCTCCCGACTCGATGACGCTTAAACCAAAATATTGGCAGAGAAGACGTTCTTCAAATTGCGTCAAGAGTCAAAGGACACCAAACATTTTTAAATGTCTTGTGTAAAAAAGTAGTATTTGCTATTAAATAATTCTTTTTTCTTTAGCTTGAAAATAGCACGACATCAAAACGTTTTTAAAAATTCGCCATCTGTCGATTTGAGTGCCAGACATGGTTTCTAACACCTATACTATATTATACGGAAACTCAAGAATGAGGAATTGATTCCTGTAATAATGCCCTTTAAAGTTTCAATAAGAATACCGTGGTCTCAGCTGTCGAGTGCAGGATTCGATTTATCGCTTCGCTACGTCCGCCGTGCGAGCCCGCCCGCCGGCTCCTTGTGGCTGTCATGCGGTACCTCTGCTATGAAGAAATCAAATTTTTATTCTTTAAAATCTCTCTACTACGTCAAAACTTCTAAAAATTAATCTCGTTAATTAAGATTTTTGTAATAAGTTCTAAGGACCTGAAAACATTACTCATATCTAAAGATCAATTTTGACTATTGCACCTAATTTATGTAAATATTAATATCACCGTTTAATGGTCAGTGTTTTTGATACATTTTATTCCAAAAATTAAGAATAAAATTCATGTGTTCAGGGAGTACTCACGTTAAGAAAATATGTGAAAATATAAATCAAATCCTGGGCGTGATCAAGCACGGCTTGGTGGCGGTGAATTTTGTTTGCAAATATTTGCTTCTGATTCAGTATTGTTTACAAGTTTCACATGGTATTACATTGACTGAATATAATATACCCGATACAAATTTTTTTCTTATTTATTCATTATTTACCATGTACATGTTACTCAACTTATAATGGGTTTGCCTTATTTCCCGATATCCAAATTAATATTCAACTAATATAGTAGCACTCAATTAATGTATTATTATATATATTATTATATATTACTTATTTGCTAATTCAGAAACTTAAATCTAGTTTAAGACGTGTGCAATCACACACGACACATCTTATTAACGCACCAAAAATTACATTAGTGGCCTTAACCCGCGGATTACCCGCGGTCGATGATCGATAACAATACAATAAATAATTAGTTAACTCGGCCCTTAAGTCCTGATCAGGATTTCAAGAAATACTATTTTTTTTTCTAAATGAGTATGAATTATACAGTATGAAAAACAAAAATCATTTTTTTCTGTCTGGCTTTCTGTCTATTTGTTTTGGATAATCACCGAAACGGCTGGTCTGAATTTGTCAGGATTTTTCCTGGGTTTAAGTTATGTGAGGTACCTTAGCCTAAGTTACATCAATTCTTGAAAATATAATTAGGGTTTCGTGCAAAAAAGTAAAGCCCAAGATATAAGATTATATTACATATATTTTTGTGGAATAAATTGAAATAAAATTGAATTATTATCACAAAAAGTAAAATGAAACTATTTTAATAAATTGCCGCTACTCTTTTATTTTTTTATATCTATCAAGGGGTTATATTATCTAGTATCCATCCCATAAACTTGGTGACATCAGTGTACACTCCCGGGATGTCTACCCCACACCGGCCGCGTGCGTATGATACCACACCGTACTGGAGGTATTTGTATGTATTGGTGTATTCTTCTTTTTCTTCAACCATAAGTGGACCTCCTGAGTCACCGTTACATGAGTCCTCGTTAGGTATCCCGGCGCATAACTGACTGAAATTCGCGTTGAGTTCTCCAGGGCGTGTGTATATGTAAATATGGAACAGTTATGATATTTATTTAAGATTTTAAGTTATCTCATTATTGACCAAGAAAACGCAGGAGAGGCTTTAGTTGAACCCAGATTCACTGCATACCAGTGCACTGAGTACGGGCTAAATAATCATTGTTTTAATATCAAACTAACGTACTAAAAGGACATTTTGTTACTAATAATAAATAATAATATTAAAGCAACCTATCCAATTAGCTGGAAGAATGGGAATGGTGAACTTGTGAAGAATTGAAGATGGTGTTCCGTTTTCAGTGGGACCTCATCCAGCTACGACGGCGTTTACATTGTCCAACGATCTATTGCGTAATTCTGCTGTGTTCGGTAAACAAATAGGCTGAATGCTTCCTGTGTATAAAAAGTAATATATTTACACAAATGAAAAAAATTAGAGGGTGAAAACAATTTTACGTTTTTTTGTGATTTTACAGAATGCGGTACCTCAGATAAAATGGTCATATTTGCCGTAATTTAACATTTATTTATAACTAGCTGAGCCCGCGGTTTCACCCGCATGTAAAAGAAATGTAACGTGACAAACATTAACCGAAATTTTATACCATTGCATGGCACGGTAAGGCAAAGGTGGTAAAACCTATCGCGGTTCGACTAGACGGGTGCCTTCGCCCCACCTATTTCTGCTTCATAAGAGCATTTGTAGAAGATTTTAGGCAATACTCTTGCCTTTTCTTGGGTTCATAATATAATAGACGTAATAGACGCTCAACATATTTTGTTAGATTACAACGACGAATCTATGTCCTACAAGTATATGAGCGTCAACTTCATAGCTATGTACTATGTACTGTGTATGAAACCAATATATATTTAAATTATTTTTTAACTTTTTTTGTGGTATAGAAGTCGGTTTCTATTTTTTGTTAAAAAATTTAGTGATAATGTTCTAGTCTTCATATTCATACTATATCATTAATATCAAATCATTTCTTAGTGAATATGTAATCGAAAACGTATATAACTAAATATAAAATAAATAAAAACATAAATTCAATATTCAATATAAATCAATAATTTTACCTAAGCTGTGTGCTAATAATTTTACCTAACCATAACTTACGACACTTATAAATTATGTAAAGGTGAATAATTATATTAATATGAACTGGGCACACCCGCTTGTTTACTTTGACGGTTGAACCCAACCTAACCCATTCTATATAAAACGCTACAGGTCAACCTAATCCTAAGCCATATCATAGAGAATGCTCCGGCATCATCAGAGTTAAGGAATTCAAAGTAAAATTTTTCATCATATGCATTTGCTTTCAGGAGTACTACAACTCCTGAATCATCAAGGTTGAAGAGTCGAAGGTATTTTTTTGTCTTTTGTCTCTGTTTAGTTTCATATTATATCTTTTCAGTCTTATCATACATAAGTAAGTACCAAATGGTAAGCTTCTATAGTTTATGTGTCTAACCTCCATCATGACGGATTGAGGAGTTAAAGAGTTAAGTCAAATTCTTCAAAATATATCTTTGCTTAGGGATCATATTATAAATGTATAAAAACCAAATGGGTAAATAATATCCCTGCATCACAAAAGTTAAAGAGTGTAAGGTAAAAGTTTTCGTCGTGTATGGCAACTTAGCAACCTTATTATATATTCGTAAACACCAAACGGCTACCTCGTATGCCTTAGACTAGCAGTACCTGCATCATCAGGAGTCAAAAGCCATTTTTTCTCCATTGCGTCAGAAGCAGGGTAATGTTTTAGTAAACGCTTTCTACACTCATACTACACTACACTCACGGATTGTGACGTATGACATATTATTAGAATCGGTCCCGTTTGGAAAATGACATAGGCTATATAGATTTGAAAAATGGCGCCTGGAAAAAGGAGGGAGGAGGGGCGACTTTTTTAATATATTTATGAATAAAAAGGTTGGGTTCTTTGTTTTAATGTTTCTAATAATTTCACTAGTTTATCATATTATATTATTCTAGATACCCACTAAACGTGGTAACACTGGCACTTAAACCAGAATAACAGTTTGTTGATGGTTCCAATCCAAGGTCTATGATTTCACAAAATTCAACGTTCAATCATAAGGTCTTCAAGTTTGAAATGGAAGACGTCATGCGTCATTATCAATGCAAGCAAGCAGTAGCAAAGCAGCTTCCTGTATCCATTAACAGTACTTGGAAAGTTTATTACTGAATTATTGACAGAGCTCTTAGACTCAGCGTAAGAACTGCGAAGTTCTAACTATTGACAGATGATCCCTGAAGTGCACCGACTTTTGATGGCGGCTTCTTGATATACCTGAAAGTTTATACTTCGCAATACCAATCTGTTACACTGTACATTTTAATGTATTTACTAGTGTCCAACCGAAGGTTCGGCTTCGGCTTCAGCCACCTTCTGCCAAAAAACCACTTTCGGCCAAACTTTCGGCTTCGGCCAAAATGAGCTGAAGTTTTGGCCGAAGCCGAAGGTTTCTAGCATGTGAAACAATTTAACAAACTGTAAATAGTATATTTCGAAATGTTATCATTTTTACAAGTTGCAAAGTAATGAAAACCAGCTCTAGAAGTTGTTTACATGTAATTAACGTGAAGATTTTTTAAAGTTTTTCAAATTGTTATTATATTAACTTTTAGACAATTTGGAACTGATTTTCTTATTTTTCTTTGGCCAAAAACGGACCTTCGGTCGGACGCTAGTATTTAACTTTAAATCAACATATTCATTTGTATAGTCTTATAATTTCCATGTAATATCAATGACTATTTATCATAAAGGCCTGAGTTGTCTTAATTGCCATTTAAATTTTATAAAAGAAATATAGGAGCGTATATAGATATGGATAAAGAGATATCGATCCTCTACTAAAATAATTAATACAAATTATGAATACAATAATGTTGAAAATAAAATTTTTTCATCGCATTGTGCACGAATAAAATTCTCATTCGTTACTGTTATTTCTTCTCTAATCTCTTATATTCTGTCTACTATACCATTAGTTACGATAACTAATCATATCACTTCATAACTATAATCGAGTTCCACAAGCGTTTAGATAAACAGCTATGTTGTATAGCCGATCAGCTGGAGTGGTTGCGATCTCATCGAGAATGACAGTCGGATTGGCTCTCAACGCTGCAGAATTCCCTGATTATCGAAGAGCCTACAGGACTGACAATAGACTACGATGAGTTCAGAGTACAAATAAGTGTTATTGGCATAATAATTCGACTCAACAATAGACAGAACTGAGGTCTATAACTGGGCACTCTGAGTAGCTTGAGTGGTTGCAACGTTGCCGCTACTCGACATCGGATGGACTTCGACTTCAAATCTAATCAATTGATTTGAATTGCGTTGCTTGTATTGTTTGCATCGAGGATACTGAGTAGCTGAGTAGTATAAAACATCCAAGTTCATTCTTTACTACCTATTTCATTTTTTCCATAACTTAACAACAGAAGTATTATAGTAAGTATCTGTCCAAATATATTAAATATGGGTAAATACTTGTAACGATACTGCTTATGATATAACAGATTTATATCTTAGTGTATTCATACGATAATTATCAAAACTTATTTTAATTTACACAATGAGTCGTTAACATCAATACGTCAGTGTTTCGATAGGGCTTCTAAAATATTTGTTTCAGTCGGAGATAGCTCCGAAGTCGATCAGTATGTAATTCTAACTAACGAAGATACATTACTCGCATACTGCAAATTCGTCATAATATGCCACGAATTCGTCGAAACACGTGTTTAAATACGAATATACGAATACATGGATGGCATTATCTGGGTGGATTTAGATTACTATTGCTACGATCAATTGTTTGAACGGGTGGCGAACCAGGAGTCTACTTATTTGGTACAGGATACCATTGATTCGTCTGCCACGGAATTTATTCATGTTTGAAGCTGGGAAAAATATATGGTTATGTTTATACAACCTACGATAACTACTATTTTTCGTAAATATTTCTATTCATTTGAGCATATTTAAGTTTGTAATAGCGATACGGATACATCGAGTTGGTGATACCGGAGTGATCTATTTACATAAGAAATGCCATATTTACTGCTGTTCGCAGCAATCCTAAGCCGCACGCAATCACACGAGACGTGGCAGCCGTACCAACAGTGGACGATAAGCTGACACAAGCCAACAAGATTTGGTATTCATACCACGTATTATTTAGGTTGCAGATACAGTTGAAAAGGGCGTCAAAACCAAAGGAAAGCGGCGGAAGTGTAGTATGTATTAAGTAGTTATTATGTAGGAAGTATCAAAGGATAGCGGCTTTCTTGTTTTACTGAATTTCTACTCTTATTTTCCTTTTATATTTTGACATTGTACACGTAATCTCAATTAATAGCGTGTTGGTTTCATGGTATAAAAGTTTCTAAATAAAATGGTTTTAAATTGTAGCGTTACATTCAATACATTTATTTATTATTTGACAAAAAACCTACTTAACGGCGAGATTTTTTTAGCGTGTAAAGAAACTCATTATAACTTGATTTATTAAAGCCACTAAAAACACTTAGAGTTTTTAATAGGACACATTGTGACATAAATTGAAAGAGAAACTCATTAAAGTTTCATGAACAGATGCTGTGATAATAATAATATCCATTGCATAGCTTAATTTATGCGACAAGTCGAGCTCTTTAATGTGGCAGAGATCCATACCTTGATGATGATAAACTTATCCAATTTTCTTTCTACAATAACATAATAATAGTAAAATTATATATATTATTAACATGGAGTCGGATACCAAAACTGATCAGGAAAGGCCTAAATTCAATATTTTAAACAGTTGTGACAGTGTTTCTAAAAATTCAGGAGGTTACAAGATATTAATACAAAAATCGTCATTGTCATCGAATTAAGCTTTAATAACAGTCAACTTTGACAAAAGAAAACATGTGGTTTTTATTCGCAAAAGTTTGAAATAATCAAAAAATATCTGCTTCATATTAGGCTGGACGAAAACAATCATTGCCAGTATTCCATTTAGTCGAAGTGAACGACCTCTGGAAGAGGCAAGGCTGAATTATTGAGGAGGCTCTCAAAGCTCGAGAGCAAACTCGCAACTATTGACACGCGCTAATTGCTGCGAACTGTGTGTGGGGAGCTACAGCGATGTCCTCAGGACGGTAAATAGGTTTACCAATCATGTAAGGTTTAAGTCAATTAGAAATGAAACGACCAAGTTCATTACGTTCAGAACACGCTGAGTTATTTACGGGCAATTTTGACGTTAGGTAAGCAATCCGTCTTTTTGCGATGTGACACACAATTACTTCAATTCTCTCAAAAAGACTCTCTTGGATACGCCCAATTGTACATCATTAAAAAGTTAAAGAAAAAATCCTTTATCTTATGTAGTTCTTTTTCATTATTTTTTATAAGTAGTTAAAATTATTACAACGATTGATATATAATATAACGGCTGAGTTTAGCTGCTATTTTCTGGATTGAGAAGTGTGATAAGGTATTACAATTTGCATAAAACCTTTCAAAAATCTTCAAAGTTTGCAATGCATCGTATCAAAATATCCACATATTTTTCTTGTAGTTACTTAAAAGTTTATACATCATTATATCGGCAAATATCTCCGTTTTCTCACTTAATTAAGATGAATTTAATTTGAATTATGATATAAATTATTCCGAGTGCACTTGCCATAGTCGTAGCGGCGCCGGAGTGGCGAAACATCTGCCTTGAGGGTCTGCTTCGACTAATGAATATTCTTCACATGTATCATGTATTACATGAGAATCGATACAATTCGCCTCATAGAAAGTAACTAGTTTTTTCCGCATCTTTATCCGTCAGCTTGTTGGGATTGCACTCGGTAGTGAATAGCCTGTTTGATAATCGTATTTTGCTATATCGATTATGAGCTAGCTGAGGGACTGAAACAGCAATAACTAATTTAAAGACAAATTATGAACATAAAATAAAAATGTATAAACTTTTCTCGAAAAAGTAGATAAGCCTAAATTTATAATGCGATAATCCCAAAGCTCCACCGCCCGTTCCCCGCAAGTATCCGAGTACAAGTACTACTAACACATTAAAACAACAGACGGTAATATTTTAAGTACAAAGGTAATCCTGCCCAACCTTTTGCAGGTAGACAAACTAAAGGTCGGACACAATTTCACGACTTTTACTGAAATGATATTGTTTAATTTTTATAGAAAATGACTTGAATTCTAAGCAAAAAAAAACGGTCACACATCAAAAGAGAAACTATTTAATAAAATTAATCTACTGACAGACTGCACTGGAGTTTCTAATCTATATAGAACCTATAACCTACATAAAAGCATGTACGTGTAAAACATATAAGTGTTTATAATAATACTATCATGAAATATTTCTTTATTTTTCAACTTTGACAACTAATGAGACCCCTTATATCATCACCATCATAGTCTTTTATATAATTAAAAAATTTATTAGGTACTTCAGTTGAATCAGGGATCAATCAAATCAGGGAACATGACCGATTTAGTTACGTTGCATCATACATATTAACCGACTTTTATATATTATTTTTGGAAGTGTTTTATTGTCATGAAATAATCCTAAGGATATTTACGGTTACAATCAGCCTGAGCAAAGAGAATATGCTCGAACCTCGAATAATCCCTGCCCACAAACTACATATATGTCAACACTGTCGTAGAATATAGACGGTAGGAAGGCATAAAGCCGAAATTTCGTTTTAATCATGTTTCAAAAGCTGCCATAAAAAGACGTGATATTGAATGTCAACAATTTGATAAACAAAATTGTATTTATAAGCAAGCTTATAAATAAAACATGTATGTGACATGTACTTAAGTTTTAAACAAACAAACAAGCGAGCTCCACGATCACTGTGCTATGTTACTCTGCGATATATTAAGATTTATGACGCGCTACGAGCCACGAAGATGTATTACGTAGCGTTACGTGTGCTTTCTGCGTCTATCCATTACATATATAATGGAAGATGTATATATTCGTAAAAGGAAAACGGATATAGAGTCGTGATCGGATCTCTACCGTAAACTCCTAAGAGAATTGTGTACGACTCTACGAAGCATGTTTTCTATTATTCTGATTTAATGTACCGCTTTCTGTTTTCTTTCGCAATAGTTTGACGTTTGTTGAGGAAATAAACGAGTGTCATTCTAAACATCTCGTGAGATTTATCTATACATATAAATAAAATTGAAGTGTCTGTTTGTAATATCAAAATAACAGTTTTTTACCAAATGCATATCGAAGTATATACGATACTGATAACAAA
>MOOZ01001819.1:850492-866079 GCA_002930495.1 Cecropterus lyciades | reverse complement strand
AGTATGAGTACCTTCGTGGCAAAAGCGGCACAAGCGTCACGCAACATCAACGACGTTTACGGAGCGAACACTACAAACAAACGCACCACCCGTTATTGGTTTGCCCGCTTCCGTTCTGGAAATTTTGACCTGAAAAATGAGCCCCGTGGTCATCCGAAAAATTTGGTCGACAATGACGAATTAAAGGCGATTGTGGAAGCTGATGAAACTCAATCTACGGCTGAATTAGCGTCAGCTTTCGACGTTAGCATTAAAACATTACATCAAAATTACATCAAAACATATTGGTCAATTTGCATCATCATTGGCAAGGTAAAGAAGCTTGACAAATGGGTATCCCACGCACTCAATGATCGCCAGCGCGCAGTACGCTTCGAGACCTGCCTTGCACTGCTCAACTGGCATATAAATGAAATAATTCTGAAACGCATTGTTACTTGTGACGAGAAATGGATCCTGTTCGACAATCGTAAGCGCTTAGCAAGTTGTACTCTAATTCAACACTCAAACAATGCCCAATAAACGAAAACTTACCCCTAGAAAAGTGATGGTCACTGTTTTGTGGTCTAACGCGGGTGTAATTCATCACAGATTCTTACCAAACGGGATGAGCATTACTGCAGATGTATACTGTGAAGAACTGAACACAATGATGGAGAAGCTCGTACGTCTCCAACCAGTTTTGGTCAATCGTTCGGCTCCACTGCTCCTGCATGACAACGCTCGACGTCATGATGCACAGAAGACGGTTTCCAAGCAACAAGAGCTGGGGTTGGAAGTTCTCCGTTATCCGCAGTACTCACCAGACTTTGCGCCTACAGACTTCTACTTTTTTCAGAATTTGGATAACTTCGTGGCGGGAATAAAATTCAATACCCGAGAGACACAAAATGCCTCTGAAGAATTTGTTGCCTCCTGTCCAGTTGATTTCTTCAAGAAGAGCATCATAAAACTACCAATGCGTTGGCAAAGATGCATTGATTGTATGGGTGATTACTTTGATTAATAGAAATAAAAAATATAAAAAAAATACGCTTCATTAATTTAATGAAAAACGGCAATTTAATAGGTAAAGACCTATTATTTTATATATTGATGTAAGCATACTGCGTAATGCATGAAATAAGTAAAAAGCTTCCTTTGCATTTAAAAATATGTACCTAGTGTAATCCCACTGCACATGTTTTTATATGGAACAGAAACTTTACTTCAAGGCTATAATATGGCTCTCACTTTTATAGATGCCTTGATATACATATACATGTCTTTGGCAGCAACGCAACAATGTATTTTCCTTTAAAACGAAAACATACCAACATATTTAACCATCAGTCAATATTATTGTGTAGGTCCGAGCTAATGCGAGCTTACTGTAAGCGCGGGGCACGCAGCGGTGACGATCATAAGCTGGCGGCGTATCCCTCACAAATTGGCTTTTCGTGCTCAACCTCTGAAGCGAACGAGCTTAGTGGCCTTAGGAACTCTATTTATGTGTCACATGATTTATAATAGCTTCAGAAGATCTACTACGGCCGCCCGACCTTCCTAAATTACAAACACTTCTTGACCTTATAAGAATTTAGATGCTCTACGACTTTTGTTTTACTTACGCGATAATCAAGTCACGTTTAATTGTTCAGAATAAAAAACGGCTACTACAATTTATAGAAAACCTATCAAAATAAGTATCGATCGGTTTTTATTTTTATTTTTAATATTAACCCTATTCTTAAGCTTATCTCCTGTCCGTTGGCTATCAGTAAGACGCAGCCTCGGTATTTTATTTTTTAATAAATATTATTTGTACGTTTAACACCTTATAAGATATTACGGTATATGACGATTGTTAAGAAGTGTACAAAGTCGTTAGTACGCGGGTTGACAAATGCAGGAAGATAAAATCATTTCTCCTATAAAATAACTCGTTCTTCGCAAAGATAAAATGAATTTCTTGCCATAATGCCATGTTCGCGTGTGACAGAAATAAAACCGGACGAACGAGTATTTGTCATCATTCTGATATCCCTCGTTTCCTGTCGTCCGTCCGTCCGTGACGTCACAATAGCGTATTGTTGGCACATAAAGGCGAGTAACTGGACGTATTACAACCGCAAGATTGGATGCCATTGAAACCTGTTATTGGGAGTGGAAGCTTGCTAGGAACATTTGAAAATTGTGAGCTACTTTGTAATCATATAAAAGTTACTATTATGGTTATTATGTTAGGTTGAACACGCTAATCTCAGGAACTACTGATTCGAATTGCTAAATGGTTTTCGTGTTGAATAGTCCATTCATTGAGGAAGGCTATATAAATAACGCTATGTTTGTTTGTTTTTTTTTTCTTACGTAATAGCGGATGAAACCGCGCGGCATAGCGTTTGCCTAAACATAATCGCCTTCTACACTCATAGCCCCACACTAGGTTTTTCCCCTGTGTCGTAGGTGCCATGGACACACAAAGACGAATACACAAACACCCAGACCCAGAACAGAAATCTAAACTTGTAATTCAGATGTCTGTCTGGCCGGGGATCGAACCCAGGACCCACTGCGTGTCAGTCCGGTATGGTGACCGTTCCACCACGTGGGTCGTCAAAAGCTAGTTAAATTATATGCATTAAATTATATCCTTTGTCGTAATGTGATTGCTTTGTAAATATAGCTAAATAAAATTTCCGACAATGACGTCTTTGGATAAGTACGCCTGATCGGGGGGCACGGCAGTGCCCCCACCGAGCCGAGCAAAAAAGCGGCACGGCTGTTACCATCCTTTTCTTGAAGCAATTTAGGCCCTTTTGGACCCCCCTATAACTTCGTTGTGGATAAAACAAGAAGCCTTAATTTTCAGTTTCAGGCATTGTGTAAACACGTTATATTTAAAATTTCATTCAATTTGAACCAGTAGTTTAAGAATTGTAACTTGTCAAACTTTCTTAATTTTGTCACTCACTGACTGATTGGCTGACCGATCATCAAAAGTCCAAGGCACTTCTAGCAGACATAGAACCTTCAAATTTAGAATATAATTAGTGTTTAGTGTCTCAATCAAGGGAAAATCTAAACATTTCATAATTTCTGTCCAGTTTTCTAGATACACCGACTGCTGTAATAACTTTGTAATCCTATACATTTATATGGGATTGCAAAGTTATTCACGCAGTTAATTAAAGCCTCCGAGAAAAACACAGAGACAGTGGGGTTTGAGAAAAACTGTAGCTGAAGCTCAAGAAAAAGTACCGGAAAAGAAAAAGAGGGAGACTATCTACTAAAATAAGAAAAAATCATAAGATAGAGGCTATAAGACAAAGAAAATCTTTTACGTTTTAAATAAATAAATCGACTTGGCCATAAAAACACAATATATTTTACAGTTTATACATAATTATATTAGATTGTTTAGTCTATGTGCATCATGCGATTAAAACTCGCCTCCAAAACAAATGTACTTTTCCAAGCGGCTCATCAGCCATTAACTTCTTAAAGATCATCCCATATCCATTCGGAAGGACTTTGGCGAGAAACCAAGTTGCTGGCCCGTAGTGCTGTGTGATACATACTAAACAATCTAATCATGCGATGGCCAAGTCGATCTATTTATTTAAAACGTTAATGAAGTCGGTTAAGATTTTTAATATTGATATGATAATAACTTACGTAATAACTTAAGACAGAAGGTCCCTTAAGTAAGGACTAAATAAATTAACCGACTTGGTATTACATGGATCTCACAACTTTTTCCGGTAGAAAAACTGAGCTGCGAGACTCGGTTTTTACAGGATGTTTTTGATGGCATTACTTTTAAAACATTTTTGTTGTCACATTTAAAATCAATCGTTATGACAAAAGTGACTTCGAAAATCTATCACACAAATAGTTACCTAGCAAACATGTAGAGTTGAATTTGAACTTTCATTTTATTGATACGATAAATTAAAATATTATAAGTATACAACGTAGTCATATAATAAGTCTCAGCACTTACTTAAATTCATCGTATGAATAAAAGTACTATCTTTGCCATGTAAAACAATTTTATTTGAATACAAAATTATTACCAAAAAAATCTGACTTTTTTACCTGCCGATTCAATGCCACCCAACTAACGTGTTCTTTCCATTAGGCAGTTCCAAAAGTCAACTCCTCGATACTTATTTACATTTCTCTTTCGATGGCAGCCGCAAGATAATTGCGTTAGTGCTAGTTCAAAACCCACTACAATATTAACCGCGCTGTTTGCTCCGGCACCCACACAACGCGTTAATACTTAATATTCTATTACCCGACCTCATACACCTACACATGCATGCATACACGTATAGTGTAATATCCAAATGTGTGCCGGAGTCAGCTTTAGATTAAACTTCACGAGTTTGGTGGCATTGTTTGGATATTGTACTGTTACGATATTCCTACGACGTCGATCATGCTTTGTATAAGTTTATATTAACTATCGTGTATAAAATGATAAATACTTACTTACTAATGCTATGAAGTAGCGATAAATATTCTTGAAAGAACAATGATAGTACAAGAAATAGGAAACTGAAATATATTTGTTTGTTTAATAAGCTGTATTACCTCTCTACCAAAAATTTCCAATTTCTTTAATGAACTCACGGAATTTTTTAATGTGGAAACAAAACAGAATTACCAATATAAATTAATTAACATCAGAATATATTGTGCTTATATGAATAAAATAGAAGTAACAACAATAATACGAACATAAGCTTGTTTCTTCATTCATTAAAGTATGTATCAACGGTTAGCATATTATATTGCCACTGAAGAGTAGACGACAAAGTAATCACTCATATATCATATATTATTTCCTATATTTTCATTATTAGTTGATGTTTTGACATTTCGTTGCGCACAATATATATAAAAATCGGAACATGCCCCGTTGTCAGCTACAATCGCCTTAGGAAGGCAAAACGTAAAATTTTAACCACCTGAAAGGAAATATGTTGATTCGAGTAACATGCATAAGTAAATTATATTTCGTTAACTCGTTAAGAAAATCAACTAGAGACTATCATCTATCTATTATTTTACCACTAAAGTAGTAAAGCGATCTGAAACCCTTTTTATCTCTTTCTCAACACTGATCTCTCCCCACACTCAGCTATGCGAGTCTTGAAGCATATTCCACGAAAACGGTACGAGTTATTGGACAAGCCGTATTACCAGGTAGTAGAACTACATACATAATATAGTTCGATTGGGGAGGTACCTCTGGCCACCAATTTTTAACGAACATCAGTTCATGTTTAACCAGTGGAAGGATATGGTTGCGGGCTCACTTATATGTGAGGCGACCATTTTAGTTCTTGGGAGTGGCAACGAATCTGTGATCGACTTTAGAACCCCTATTCTATATGAAGCTGCTTACAGATGTCCATGGGCGGCAGTAACTACTTACTATTAAAATTTACTTATTGCATCTTATCTATTTTTATATTTATCGATTACGTCAACTCGTGACTGTAAGGTTGCCTGTTTAGCGATAAGGCCGCCTTTTGTATTGTTATTTGTACGTTTCTTGCTATGTATACTTTCTGGGTACAATAAAGAGTATTATTATTATTACTATCAAGTGGACAGCATGTTCGTTTGCTACTTTAATCTAATAAAAAAGAAAAACATGTTTTCAAAATGGCTCACATACCCTCCAACAAGGCTAAGCCAATGCTATTCAACGATAACAACTACAAATATACGATGTAACGTAACCGTGTGGACAACAAAATTGCTTACCTTTACTCCTTAATTTTGTTAAAAATATTCTTGTCAAAAATATTCAAGTTTGAAAACAGACGCACTTATGCATTTATAACGCGACAGGCGAGACAGGAACATGAAGGAACAAAAGGAAGCATGAATTATTGAAAGACCGCCCGAGACAATGCCGACACTTGGCAGGCGCGAAATTGGTCGCGTGAGCACTACCCGCTTCCACGCAATACGCTTGCCTCCTACACCATTTTTTGATAGTCTTTCGTTAAATAAGTTATGATAAAAATATTGAAATTTCCATATACATTGAAAACAAGCAGGTTTCCAATGAATTGAATATTTCAACGTGAACTCAAACAGTACATCGAATCTATAGATCTTTTCCGATCTGATAGAGCAGAGTTCGAGATTCTATGCCGGGGGTGGCATAGAAATGGAAAGCTGCGTCTTCCCCCAACTCACTGCATCAACATGCATGCCAGGCGCGGTGGCTATTGGCAAAAACTCCCATTTCGGGTGTTCTATGTCCAGCAGTGGATTTGAAGATCTGATTAATAGAATGATAGATAGCTTTTGTTGTGTTGCGTCATAGATAATCCAAATAGCGTGAGTGTTTGAGTTTGTACAAGCTATTGTTTATTTACAATTAAAGTACCCAAAACAGACATGAATATAATAGAAAATTTGTCCAAGCATTACACATGATAAAATTAGTGAGGAATGTCTCGAGTCACGGTCGACGTGTATTTGTTCCAGGAGATAGAGGATCGTGAACAAATGGGTTCGTGTTACTGCCAAAGTGTTTTATGTGGCGAAGGAAATGGAAAACCATTTTTTCCCCGATCTTTAAGGAAAATGAATAAGTTTTAGACATATTTACGCATCTTGTGTCGTACCGGCAATAATGAAAGACACCTTTACCTGTAATACAGTAGTGTTATATAAATATCTTGTTTCTGTTCATGAACGATGCCGAAAACACGAGGAAATTAGTTCGAATTATAGCCATATAACGATTTTTATATATATTATATACAATTAAAACAAGTTCGCTTGAAAAATTTTAATTGAATTGAATTCCATCATACATTTGTACCTTATTTAGCAAATAAAGATTTTTTGATTGATTGATTGATTAATTCATTACGATATTAATTCCCAAAATTTTAGGACAATTTCGAATATGTCATATTTTAATTAAAGGAACCTAGCAGATTTGCTCGCATAATATTACGACACATCTTCCATTCAATTTGTTAATCAAAGACCTCCATAGCAAGTTAGATTCCAGCCGTTCCAAATTCCAGCGTCCATTAAGTGATTAAACGAGCGAAGTTGGTAATAGCGGCGGCACTCCGCTCTAAATCTGAAATCTGTCGACACGGCGTTACGCGGGACTCGAACTCTTGACATCCAAGAGAGCTCTTCAAGACACATACTTCCAAGGCTAGTCCAGTAATTCCAAGAGGCGGCTGATCGAAAACCTTTTTGCCCGGTGATATATTTTGTCGAATGAACATTACCGAGACGGTCTCCGTAACTTATTAGCTCGGTAACGCCTATGTTTCAATTGTTCTACCTAAGGTAGGTCATAAAGTTCTATATACTATGATGAGACTGAATAGGCGCATTCTTTAATATTTGCGGACCTATTTACTTTAATTACGTGTGGTATTAAATCGGAATATATTAAAGTAGGATTTAGATAATATAATAAAGTTTATGCAGAAATTTATAATTTCAATCAATCTACACGGGTGTACTTTAAGATTCACAATAGGTACACACAAAAACAGGTAATATTAGTTACTAACTTAAGGACATATTGAAATTTAAGTCGAGATAAAACAAAAGGCAAACTTTAATGAGTTCTAATAAACATAATTCTTCCTGTCTCTTTTTTGTAAGGAGCTAAACTGATTAAATTTGGCACCGTCCTGCTGGAAAATATGCTCATGGGTAAATTAGGGATCGATTATACGTATTTTACCCGACTGCGTCAGTAGGAGGGTAAAATACGTATGTAAGATATTTTTCGTGTCTCGATCTTGAAAAGTATCAGTCTCTCGCTTCCCGTCTACATCGTACGAGGCGACCAAGAGGCACAATCAAGAAAATAGGGATCGTCTTCCTGTGTATCCTCAAAAGCAATCGCGGTAACCAACACGCATGCCAGGCACAGTAAGACTGTTGCCAAAGCCACCATTAGGAAGATACAGGTATTTAAAAATATAACAATTAGCGTTATATAACAAGAGAATTGAAAAGCTTGTCGATATTGTAGAATGTTGCGCTCGACACTTGAATTGATTGACACTTTATTTTTCGCGTTTTGGCTGTGAGTGACAGTACCATCGTCACGGTTTTGTTTGTGCAAAGCTTTTATATATCAGGACGTGGAAAAAGTTATTTACTGGAAAAATTGAAGTATGTAGGTATCTAACGAACATATAGTCCATTTCGTGAAACATTAGCGTCCATGGCCAGGTACTAATCAATCTTAAATAGAATTGAAGTCTGCTGTTACATGGCATAAAAATTAGTGGCAGTTGTCTTTATAAACGAGTATAGTTGGTTAGGATAGTCTCTAAGCAAATTTCTTTAGCAATGGCTAGTAACAGGTGGACCGAATGCCCGTTTCCTACATCCATAGCATAAAATCATAAATAAAAGCGTGTAGTACGTTTACCATATTAAAAGTTTCCTCGTTGGCGCTCGACACAGGTGAGCGCTCTTAGCACTTCACGAGGTCCGCTCTATGCAATATGGAGCCACGTTCATTTTGTATACAATTTACGTGGCAACTTGAATGGCGGGTACTCGTGTACTTACCCACTCACATTATGTTTGAGTATATCGTAGCTGGAGCTACGGTCGATTTTCGTTAAGCAGATAGGTTCCTTTCAACACGGTGTATTATGTTATTACATTTATACGACAAAGTATTTTCTTAATTTAAAATATTTTTTATATGGTTTCCTTTTTTATATTTTCTTATGAAACCTAACCAACTTTACAACCATAGAACTTGTTGTCCATAAGGTGGACAACAAGTCGTAAGTTAGTATATGTTGGAGTAAACATATTTTTGTTTTATGTTTAGGTACTATATGAAGACAAGTTAATATAGATTGTAGAATATTATAGTTTTGACAGTCCATACAATTCAAAAACGAAAATATTTGGCTAAAATAAATACGGTAGTTTGTTAAATTTTATTTGCATGCTTCGATAATTTTCAATCCCGGCTCTGCATCGCACGTGAATTCTGTATACATGTATTTACAAGTTTATGAGAAAGAGCGATTAAAAATAATGAATTATTGTTGAAGAGGTGGCGTGTTCCACGAATTGCATACATACGGGCGTTGCAGCCGTCGCTTTGAAGAGCATGAGAGGAATGAAATAAAAATTGAATTTCAAATATTTCACGAGTGAGCTACGCCGGATTGTTCCGCGAAACCACTCGTCACACGCCATTCGCAATTTTATTAAGCCTGCAGTATGTACATACTTGTCTTTATGTATGTCTTTATCTGCATATTCCATATTCATGCTTTTACGAATGATGCCCAATATATCGTGAATTGAAAACTTTTATATTTATACATATACCGGATTACCCTAGGAACTTCGGATCACCTAAAGTTAGTTTGATTTTTCATAAACACCAATTTGTGTTTGTTTGGTTTCTAATGTAATATTCGTTTGTTTTCGATTCGATTCGTTGAATATAATCTAATCGCATCTAAACGAATATGAACATTGACATTTGAGATCAATCCCAGACAGGATTAGAGTTATAATTGAGGCTGCCCGCAGATGCTGCTGCTGCTGCAATCCTGAATTGATGCTATTATTAGTCGAAAATAAGTTGAATTTTAGAGCTGATCTACCGAACTACCTAAAAACGAAAACAGTTACCACTTTGTATGTATTTCAAAATGTGTAATAAAATATGGTCTTATGGTCACTGCCGCCCTGTAACATTTGCTATAATACTCACATATGGAAAAATACGCATGTATCAAGCAGTCAAACCGCAGAATTTTAAAAATCCTTGTGCGTTTTAGCACGTTTCGTAAAACACAAAACGCAAAAGTTGCCCTTTCATACATTGTACAAAAAGGTTACGCGATAACAAAACATAGTAGTGTTTACAAAATGTATACGAATATTGTAGTAAACGGAAACCGGCAGTCAAATTGTAAATCTCTGTTATCGATTTTGTTTTATTCAAACTGCTGCTATTGCACAGTAATGTGATGAACGGTAGTTATAATATTTAGTTTCTCGAAGCGACGCGAAATTTGTTCAATTGTGTTATGTTATTACTCTGTATGTACAATGTACAAAGTACAAAGTTATTACCTTTGCAACATTTGTTTTATTTTGCTTCATAAAATAGAAGTGAAACGCAACAATCCATTTTTTTGTCGCAGTCGGGAAAAATATCTACTACTTTTGTATACTGTGATGGTGTATTTCGTTATACGATTTCTTTGATAAACATTTACACAAACACCAGATTAATTTTATTCGTGATAAATGAACGAATAAATATAATAAAAATATGCGTGTGATGTAACGCTCATTTATCAAGCATATCATTCAACAGTCTCGGTCGTCTCAAGGTAATCTTAAAACTAGCAAGATTTCTTTATTATTAAGAAGAAAGGCATATCTATAATTTTATCTTTTTATAATTATTACAATAAAAATATCTATGATTATTACAATAAAAAGCTATATCTCCAATGAATGCACTCAATGAGTTAATAAAGAGGTTCGGAATGTCGATTCGTATTTGTGAAGTTGTACTGTTTTCCTGTCTAGCTCGTGTCTCTTATCTGGATGTGTCTAGACACGTTATACTGTCTAAGTGCTCTGCGAAAGTTCGAACTTGCTTTGCTCGCTGTAAATAAATTGCACTATGTACTGTACTATTATAAATGTGCTGAAATAAGTTTTAAATTAATATATAGTAAACGTGGATATCAATGCAGCGGTGTTACGTTGTTACACGTGAAGTAAAACTACAAAAAAAACGTAAGAATAATATGATCAACGTTTAAAACTATTTATTGCAAACAGCACTACAAAGTTCATTTACAACGGAGAAATTATAGCGTTAAAAATATTTATTCCTTCATATTATACCTTCCCTTACTATTTCACGTTTCTTTTTTAAAAATAATTTAGGCCGTACATAGATGTGAACGTTGATGTAAATGTAGTATGAGTATTAAAAAGAGAGTCCCAGAGATGCTTTGACAAGAATTTGCTAAAAGGATTACTCAAAAAGCGAGGTTTTGATCAAATATACGTGATGTGAGAGATGTACTTACCGAAAACCATACAAAGACGTGTTTAATCAATTCTACCCTAAGTACTATTTACTAACATGAAAGCTTCATTTATTTACATTTATGCCATCTATTATTTAGCATTTTAAAGCACATACAAAGTCTTGTTCACACAAGGATAAAATACGCTGTTGTAAACTCGTGTAAACATGTGTGTTTTATTTCTGTTTAAATAGGGAACTTCTGGAACAATGCGGGCGAAAAAATACGCGATTATCCTGATCGAGAACCACCCGTACGTGAATACGTATATACAAATATAATTAATAAGTTTAAATACCTACAACAGAACAAAATACTACAGACAATTCTATTTATTCCTTCTTTACAGTTACTTAAATTTATTATACGTTTTTGAAAATATTATTGAATCATGCATCAGCTGCTATTCAATTATACGTTTACAAGTTGATCCTTCCCGCTGAAAAAAAAATCGTACTCATGCATAAAGTTAACGTAAAAATAATACCACGAGGAACTATTATTAACATTTCTCGAACTTAACATGATTAATGCAAATTACTTATTTTTAAATCTTATATTAATTTCTTTTCGGACATACGAATGTAATGCGAAGTATACGCAATATAGGAATATGATGATTGACATCACCAATCCATCTTCTTTCCATAAATACGTTAATTTTTTCTGTAAATCGACTTTACTCGATAATTTTACGAAATCAGTACGCAATGCACTAGTATCTATACATCTATACTATATATAAATAAAATTGAAGTGTCTGTAATATCGAAATAACAGCTTTTTACCAAATGCATATGGAGATAACAAAACATAAATTATTATTATTTTTATCTGTCTATATGTTTTTTCTGGGTAATCTCTGAAACCGATGATCCGATTATGCCGGGAATGTAAGGGTCGCGCATAAAAGAATAAAACTTTAGAAACCGCGCGCGCTCCACGCGCCGGCAGCCACCGTCACTGCCGCTAATATCAGTTCTCTCTGTCTCTATCAGTCCTCTCTGAAACAATGATATAATGTTAAAATTGTATAAGTTCTAAAATGTTCAGTTACATTTTTTTTAACGCGGGTATAACCGCGGGGCTCAGTTAGTTCTAAATATATTCATACGCACAGTCCCTAAGCCCTGCGCGACACGTGATGTGTGTGCGGCCGACGGGGATCACCGCGAGCGGCGATACGCAATGACCTAATTTTGTCCTGCGCCATTGTACGCAGTCTGATAGTTGCTGGGATTCTATACTTTTGATAACGCAAGTGGTCCTTGTACCCTTTACTAAGTATTAGGAATTAAGGAAACAGTGTTAGGGGAAATAGTAGCGTAAGAAAACCAACCTGATGAGTGCCTGACGAGTGACGGTTATATTTTGATTTTTTTTCTATTAGACACATATTTGTATAAAATATTGCAAGTAAAGTACATGTGGCATACAAAATATCGCAGTATATACATTATTGGCGTCACTTGTCTGTACAATAGCACGTATTCGTGACGCCAATAGTGACTGCATTGCTTATTTTTTTATTTTATTGAAGTAGTAAACGATCATGCAGTCCATCTGACGGTAAATGTCGCCCATGGACAACTGAAATCAACTCCTGAAAATTTGAAAATCCAAAATTTTTATGTAAATCGGACCAGTGCTTCTTGCGTGGTTCAATAACAAACAGACACACACCATCTCATTTTATATATTAGAAAGCATTTACAATTTTTTGGCACATCTTACATTATTTTTTGCACAAAATAGTACATTAACAGATATTTTCGGATAGTGCTCCGCTTACGGAGCGGCGATAATCAAATGCCACTCATCATTTCCACCGCTACAATGGGCAACAATGGCCAATCATTCCGTAATTGCTTTAGAAGAAATCGAACGCAACGCGTTCATTAGCTTAATTACCGCTCGGAGTATCGACAACGTTCGGAGCTTTTTATGATGGGAATGAAAACGAGCGGAGAGCCGCGGATCGGGCCGATCTGTTGATTGGCAAGCCACAAGTTTGGGATATTAGTCACGATAGATAGAATCGATACTGCCGTTAAAGATAATTACACTCAAATCAAAACTCGAACCATATTTAATAATGACAAGCTGAGCCCCGGGGTTGTGCCCGCGTTTAAAAAATTTAACTTGACATAGTTACATATACGTAAGCGTAGAGCGCGCGCGGTTTATTAGGTTTTCATTTTTTATGCGGAACTCTAATTACATTTTCTAAAATAGCTTAAAGTAGCCTAAGTTATGCCTTATGATATCAACTATCCAACAGTGAAAGTCCCGTCAAAATTGGTTCAGTGGTTTCAGAGATTACCCAAAACAAACAGATAGACACCCGTGCACCCTTCGTTGGGCATTAAAAAAAATTTGGTGTGGTTCTTAGTACTTAATGTTAAGGTTTATTACCCAACTCCTAAGAGTGGCTCTCTATTATGCAAAACCTCTGTTTGATACCTTACAAATGAATATTAAAATGATATGATTCATATATATACTATAAAATACGGCAAAAAATCACGTTTGATATAAAGGAGACCCCTTAAATACTTATTTTATTTTGGTTTCATTATTTATTTTCCAAATTAATATATGAATAAATATTCTGTGAATATTTCAAGCGTCTACCAGTTGCCGTTATTAATATGAAGCAAAAAAATCACGTTCGTTGTACGGGAGCACGCTTAAATATTCATTTTATTCAGCGTTTAGTATATGTTGTTATAGTGGCAACTAAAAATACATAATCTGTTAAAAAAAGTTAACTGTCTGCCTATTACGGTTCATAAGATACAGCTTGGTGACAGACGGACGTACAGACGTTCAGACGGACAGCGGAGTCTTAGTAATAGGGTCCCGTTCTTATCCTTTGGGTACGGAACCCTAAAAGCATCTAACAGAAATACCACCAAACAGATTACGACATGGTCGTGGTTACATACCTATATACCTAGTAGTTTAAGAGTCCATATCAGACTTACAACGTGACCCGTAATTTATATAAGACATAAATCCTTTCTTCCGGTCACCTCATGCTTACCGCAAGGATCACATTTGGCTCCGCACCTATTTAATTTATTAATTAATGACATTCTCTCTATTTTTAAACACTCTAACATATTATTATATACGCTGATGATATGAAAATATTTGAGAAAATGAGGACTATAACTGACTATACGGATTTACAAAAAGATCTTAATAAATTTATTGATTATTGTAATTTTTTTTTTATCAAAAATAGTTCGAGCTAACATACGCGTTGAAGGGAAGGGATAATCCCTTCAACGCGTATGTTAGATCTACACTTGAATATGGCTCCGATGTTTGGAGTCCGTCATGCACAACAAAGCAAACAAAGATAGAAAGAATTCTTAACCTGTTCATTAAACATCAGAAGTATAGATATAAACATATACCCCCCACCACAACCCTCATAGATAGACGAACAGAAAGGGATCAATTCTTTTTATATAAAATCTTAAACGATTACATCCCTTTCTGCTCCGTCATATCAATTTAAGTTGCCCACGTTTAAATTCTCCGTGTAGATCGCTATTCTGCACTCCACTTTGTAGAACCAAGTACGCCAGCAGTAGGTACATTTTAGAGTCGATCTTGTAATTATTGCAATAAACACCTTCAAAGCGTTGACCCATTCAGCAACTCGATTGGTGTCTACAGGAGGAGCGTACGACGGATTATGCGAGAACTTAAGTAGTTATTTTATTTATATTTTCTGTCATTATTATCCTTTATTCCATAAATTTTTGTCAAGTTTTGTTTGTACTATTAATATTTGTTCTCTTGTTATGTACTATATAATAGTGGAAACAATATTATTCCTATGTATAATTATTTAAAAATCATTTTGTATTTATAAAGTGAATTGTTTGTTTTCCAAATAAATAAATATAAGCTATCCTATCTATGGAGTTGGATTAAACAGCACACGGTGTGACACGTTATTCATATATATTAAGAAGATTTTATCTATATTAAGCACACGGCACACGAAACTGCACACGGTGTGCAAATTTGATCGGAATCGGTTAAGCATTTTAGGAGTTCATAACGGACAAACAACCTGGCACGTATTTTTTATAGATATAAGCTACCTTAACTTTCAGTTTGATCTAACTACACACGGTGTGCAAATTTGATTGAAATCGGTTCAGTAGTTCTAAAGTTTACCCCGGACAAATAACGTGCCACGTAATTTATATAATACTAGCTGAGCCCGCGGTTTCACCCGCGTTTAAAAGAAATGTAACGTGACATACATTAACCGAAATTTTATACCTTTAATAATCTGTATTTTATTCTTTTTAAATACATGTTTCCCGCACCCGTGCATTTTCCGAGATAAAAAGTAGCCTATGTCATTTTCTGATCCTTAAGCGACTACCACTGTGGTAGTCGCGCAAAAAATCTTTCAGAGCCGAGTATGTTATAAACAGAACCATAATTATCCCACGGGAACCTTATATT
>MOOZ01001819.1:827256-850362 GCA_002930495.1 Cecropterus lyciades | reverse complement strand
CATCATGAAGATTGAGGAGTTGAAGGTCAAATTTTTTGTTATATCATGTCTTTCTAAATAGTAAAGGCACACTCCAAGTTTCATGAAAATCGAGTTCGCTGAAGCTAAGTTATCAACAATTTTGGAAAAAACAGGGGTAATGTTGAGGGTTTTAATTTTTTTTACGAAGAACTAAGTATTTTTAAAAAATAAAAGTAGCCTATGTTATGCCTTATGATATTAGCTATCCAACAGTGAAAGTCCCGTCAAAATCGGTCCAGCGGTTTCAGAGATTACCCAGAACAGACAGACAGACAGACAAAAATTTTAGTGATTGATGTTTTGTTATCAGTATCGTATATACTTTCATATGCATTGGGTAAAAAGCTGTTATTTTGATATTACAAACAGACACTTCAATTTTATTTATATGTATAGATAGAAGTATAGATGAGCAGGCGGTCGAGTGATGCGGGGCAGAAGGGACGAACTCGCCGTAGGCATATCAAGGAAAGCACGCTGGCTCGCCGAGCTTTAAATGTTTCGCTGCTAATTACTTCTAACGACGATATCTCAAAACCATCGGATTGATATAGTGTACAGGGCAATTATAATTTGCATTAAATGCCTAAGCTAACTAACATTTTTTTAGATAAGGATTAATATTAAACTAAAGGAAATAGCTTTGAGAATAACGTAATGTTTTTATTAAAAAAAAAATATTTAAATTAAGAATTTGAACATAAAAGTGGTTATTCAACCGTAAGAGATAGAGATATGTTATCGCGGTCTTATTTGTAGCATTTCTATAAATTTTGAACTCGTTAGTACATTACTCAACTGTATGCTTGCTAGTTTACGCGGCGTTCGCGTGGAAAGCTCCCAGTTGGCAAGATTTTTTGCGACCTCTTCAACATTTATCGCTATATTTCTGCTAATTTACATAAAACCATAATAAATTATATACCTAAACCTTCCTCAGAAATCATTATTTCTATTGTTGAAAACCATATAAAATCCGTTTGGTAGTTTTCGAGTTTATCGCTTTCAGATACACAGAAAGACGCGGCCGGGGACTTCTTTTTATAATATTAGTAGATATTTTATTTTTCAATCTCCTATTCTACCAATATTACGTTAGCATAGGAAATATTTCAAAAAAATAGTTGCTTTGCATTCGTATTATATATTTCATATAAATCTCGACATCCAAATAACCACGACATGATTTGGAAAGCAGCTGTGTGCTAAATGGTAATTTTGTTTAAAACAAATTTAATTACATACAATTTGAACACTAAAGTTCTAGCAGGCTCTTCCGTAATGGGATACTAAAATCTTTTTCATTAGTAGCAAGACGACGTAGTGGCTCCCCAGCCACTTTTATGATGCGTCGGCACAAAATTATCATTAATTTTCAGTTAAAAACTCAAAGCTTTGGGAAGTGAATTCTGGCGTTAAATGGCGCTGGGGCGGCGCGGCGCGGCCGGGAGACCGCCACCGAGCGATCTTTGCTCAGCCAAAGATCTGTAGCAATTTTTAAAACATCTTTTATAGCAGCATATTTGTGAAATGATTTACTTAAAATTTTGTATGAAATTTATTGTTTGAAGAGTTCGTGTGCTTATTTGTGAAGCAAATAAGCAAATATAGAGCTGTTTCCGAGATAGTATAAGACTATACGTAAAAATTGTATGACAAGAGAGAACATTATGTAAATAAATATGGCATAATGGCATAGGTATAGTTTTTACGTTGGCTACAGAATATATTTCATAAAAAGTACGAAATAAGACTGCTAAGCGGAGCTATATGAATAATTCTCATTTCAATAACTGCTGATAAATTTGTAACAAATTGAAAGTGTACGAAATTTTAATATAACTACTGACAACACTAGTTATAAACATCAATAAGAATATGTATAAACATAATGGTATTTTAGTTGATTGTGCCATGTGATCATAACTAACATAAAGAGAAATTACAATATAAATGAGTAATTAATCCATAAATATTACGAAAACATTTGTCTGTATAATTTTTATGCTTATTATAATAAATAGATATTGTATTGACTCTATGGCAGTTTGGTTAACACATACGAAGTTTATTATAAAAGTAAAGTAGAATCACAATGTGAATCATTCTATTAAAACCAGTGAAAGACGTTACTCTGCCCGAATCTATTCTAAAGTTACATAAGTGTAGTGCCGTGAAAGTATATAAGTGTAGTACATAATTAATCGGATAAATAAATTAAATATTTATAAAAGTGTTATTTGCTTTTGTCCATCCAACCTACTTCTGGAACATTAGTGAAAGATATTTGGAAAATGGCGTTCTAAAATACTGCAAATTTTATAAGCTGGAACTGAAGATGGAGGGACTTTGTGAATATGATCGGTGCAATAAAACGTGAAGAAGTCTGTGGATCGGCAAGGCGTGCTCGATGCCCGCATCTTGCTTGCTTTTATAGCTCGCTTCCCGCTTCATTGCAGCGATCAAAGTAGTCTTAAAAAGTTACAGTTTTCCATGAAACTTGCACAAAGTTTCATAACTGATTCATGTGGTAACATTACTTTTTCACCAAATATTGTATACGGGTTTTTGACGTTTATACAGCTGAGTTGAGTTGATACGAAGAATCCCAAAGCAGTTAATTTCATTTTTAACGAAGGCAAGGGAAACGTTTCATGTTAATAAGACTTAAGATTGCTTTGTAAAAAGTATTAAGTCATAGGACAGACTTCTCCTGCCCGTTCATATGAAGCAGTCATAAAAAACAACAAATCAAGATAATGTTTCGATCGCCAACATCACTGATTTAGAATTGCAAATAATGATTATATACGGAGTTTTAAAATTACTTTTTAACCAAGAACTCTAATTCAAAGCCATTGATGCATAAGAAACTTCCCTGGTATCCATAGACGACGGTGACTACCTAATGGTGTTAATCTAATTAAAAAATAACTTTAAAAATCGATGTCATACTAAACTTGTATGGTGAATCAATGTTAAAACAATATTTTAAACAACGTTAAACATATAAATCTTTTTCGACGGCGGTCTGTGTGTCGGTCTGTGGCGGTCCAGGCCTCTTAAGATAATATAATGTGGAGCGAAAACATTCTTGCAATTTATCTTTTACCACAGTAAAAATTGCTTAGCCGGTTTATCTCATATTTTTGACGCAATTTTAGATTCATACATCTTTACAAATAGTGACATTTATAGTCCTATAAACGTACCATAGTTTTTACCGATATCGTTCACCCATACATTCTATACTATAACAATTAAATTAATTCAATGTCATAGATTGAAGAATTTACATTTTTTCTTAAAAAAATCTCCTTCTGAACTGAATAATGAGAACTTTTTGTCTCCATTAAAGTCACTGTTATTTGATTTTCTTTGAAAATTCTCAATACTGTACAAGTAACGTAATGTAATGAGTCCGCTTAGGACAAAGATTGATTGGTAAATAGTGGACCGACTAGAAATATTGTTTCATCACAATTTACAACCCAACGTTCTTGATGAACGAATAACCTCTTCAACCCCCATACCATTGATATAGACAGTGAGTATTAGTAGTAAAGAAACTGACACGACTATCGCATTAGCGCGTTGCCCGCGAGTACACAGAGACCCTTATCTTGCACTCTTTCCACAGCTATAAAGTGTTGGTGTTCGGAACAGCACTACGAGACCCCACGGGTGTCGGAGGCCTTCACGACAGTGACCAGTGACGGAACACGGATATCGCATTAGTGCCACCTTGCGACGTCGGCTTGCGGCGGCACTCCACACGTCTGATTTCGACAGATGTATGTACTACTTTTTCACTTTTATTTATAGATAAATTAGTTTAAATATTTATTAAATACTTGCATCTTTGAATAATTTAATACACAATCATTTAGGACCATTTATCAAGCACATTATGAAAAGAACTGAAAAATTGTATGCTTATACAGATTTAAAAAATGCATGATCAATCAGAGTTTTTATTTTTAGACTTAATTAAGGATCTTATCTTCCCACAAATTTTTAGTTAATATAATAGTATGTAAAGCAAAAACATCCAATACCTTTCGCAGGAAGAGTGTGAGATTTGGCATAGTTTTAAGTTCCTGTAGATGTGTGCTGAAAGGTATGTGTGCTGAAACGATACCACAGAAGTATCGATACTTTTACTCGATACAGTATCGGTCCAAAAGTATCTATACTTACTCGATATACGTCGTAAAGTATCGACACTTACGCGTATCGATTATTTTATTAATTTAAGATTAAATAAAAAATACAGAAACAAGTACTGATAGTCTCTCTTGACTTCCTACGGCGCTACAACACTTTGCGGGTCTTGGCCTCGTTAACCATTTCCCTGTACATCACTTTATTCATAGCTTCCCTCTTCCAAACTCTTGTGGATTTTTTCTTATGGAAATATACGTTTGAAATAGAATTCGTGAAAAAAAGGTTTTGGTAGTACTCCCCAAAAATAATATTTTTTATGCAGATTTCTGGATGCAGTTACGCCCGCTTTGGAATATAGCCTGTCACAGGATATAAACATACCGACAATGTTCATGTGATGTGATTAGGTACGTATTCGTCTGAAGTACCTATTTATTATCATATATGAGTAGGTACTTTCGACATAGTTCATCGTTCATACGATACGAGTACCTTTAATCGATATTTACTTTCAAAGTATCGACACAAAAAGTATTTGGTACCGGAAGGCATGTATCGAGTTATTACTTGTAATTACATACACACTCGTATATGCATAAAAACACGCATACGTACACTCGAAAAACATAACTCCCTTTCTGACGCAGTCGGGTAAAAAAGGGTATTCATTATACTCGTTTTTACCCGTGTTTCGTGTTCCTCAAATTACTTGAAACTGAATGCACTAACGGAAAAAACAAAATCTTTCTTGTACATAAAAAATGCCTGTACCAAAAATAAAATGTAATCTGAAGAAATTGAGAACTATTCATCGGTTAATCCCGATCTAATTTGACCACTGTGACGGAAACCTACTCTTCTTGAATATTCTTACAAACATAAAGGAAATACGAAGGTTATAAAATACAAAGCTTTCTCATAATAGATTGCCTTTGCTTTTGATAATATTAAACCAATTTTCAACACAAAGGCTGATGTCTTCTTTCACAAACTCCTTTCGATATTCCAATACTCAATTGAAGTCGGATTAGGCCTTAATCCGCACCGCCTTATACAATGCTGGGAACATTGTGAGCAGCAGCTAAGCTCTTTGCCGAGCTACGAGTACCATATATTATGTACTAGCTGTGCCCGCGGTTTCATCCGCATTTAATAAAAATGTAACATGGAATGAATATAATCTAATTTTATATCTTCAACTTCAACACCTGTGGTTTAGGAAGGCAGTACCACTCGATGAACGCAGTGGAGTTGAAGATCAAGTTTTTCATCAATCGTCTCTTCTTAAGATTGCTCTTATATACGCTCGTATATACCCGTAAGCACCAAATGCCTAACTCCTACCCAATGCCTTAAATTGGTAGTTGTTGTAGTGGTTGTATCAATGCATCATCAAGTTTGAAGAGTTATGGGTCAAAATGTTCATCTCATACCACTTCTTTATAATCTTACTGCATATACGTAAGCACCAAATGGCCAACTTCTATAGTCTAGGTTCGAAGTACCCCTGTATTATCAAGGTTGAAGAGTTGAAGATCCTATTTGACGTCTCGTGTCTCTGCTTAGCAATCTTATTACATATCCGTAAACACCAAATGGCCAACATTTATGGTTTAGGCCTGCAGTACTCCTGCATCAACAGGACTGAGGAGTTGAAGGCCAACTTTTTCATCGTAGTCTCTGCTTATTAATTTCCTCATACATCCATAAGCACCAAATAGCTAACTCTTATCACTTAGGTTTGCAGTACCCTGCGTCATCAGGGTTGAGAAGTTGAAGGTCAAATTTTACATCATATGTCTCTGCTCAGAAATGTTACTATACATCCGTAAGCACCAAATGGCCAACATTTATAGTTTAGGGTTGCAGTACCCCTGCATCATCAGGCTTTACGAGTTGAAGATCAAATTTGACATCGTATATCTCTGCTCAGTAATCTTATTATATATCCGTAAGTATAAGTAATCTTATTATTATAACATCAAATGAGTAACTTCTATGGTTTAGGCTAACAGTATCCCTGTATCATCAGGATCTAGGAGTAGAAGTTTTTTATCATATCATGTTATTTCAGACACATAAGTTATATTCCAAGTTTTATAAAAATCGGATTAAGTTTCATGGTTTTATATTTAACAAGGACAAACTTCCATACAAACTTGATGAAATATATATATAAATATTTTCAATGTAAAAATGTTTCAATGTAACTTAAAATAGAAGGTATCTGAAGAGACTGCGTAGGTACATCCTTAGTATTTGTTTGAACGTTTTTTGTCCTCATTTAATTGACATTGTCGGCGACAGGCGCGCCGCTCTCCCTTTGTGCAATCACTGTCTAATTGCATCACCTGTTCTTCCCTACTTGTGCAGCTTAAATGAGGGCTTAAATTAGGATTTAAGTACAAACGAACTAAATTTACTAACTGTTTGAATGCGTAACTCGTTTTCTATTGTGATGTTCCTACAGCTACGTAGTCAGGGATTCTGCTCGAGAAAAAATACTGTTCTGCATTAGTTGGGATATACTATTCTGAAGTGGGAAGAATAAAATCATTATAAAATTACTTGAGTGTTACCCTAGCCTTAACTTTTTAAATAGATAAACCATATTTGCTTACTTTGTTTACATAATTGTATTAGATAAGGAGCTAGCGAGCATTTCGGTATATGATTTGCACAAGATTCATCATCATACAATAAAATAAAAATAAAACAAAAAAGCTATAATTATAATGAGCAGAAAAGAAAAGACGGAAAAGGGCACACACAGACTTAGCCGCAGCGAACTACGACCGCTGATTTTCAGTACTACCCTGCTTTTGTCTCATAGTTCGGACATGTGTGCGTGCTGAAAAAGAAAATACGTAACTTTCTTCCCTTTAATATTATAGATAGGCGTACATAATTATACCATAATATTACAGTGATATGACACGACAAATTACAAAAATAACACTGTTAATAAGACTAAACTTGAAACCGGAATAAAGGCGGGAAGTGGTAATGGGTGAGCGATATTTAATGTATACTAAGGGTAGATAGATAATTGAAAAATAAACATACTATCAATTTTGAAATGTAAAGTAACTATTTTCAATGGTGTTGAAAATTGTGCGTATCTGCATCCGTGCTTGCGTGCGTGCGTGCGTGTACACACACGATCGCGTTTATTCACAAGGACTTCTGAAAGTTTAATAGATGTTAATTTTGAAACTGTATTCTTTTTTAGAATGCGAATGGGCGGCAGTAGATTGTTCCAACACTTGGTTGAATTATATTTGTAATTACCACGGAAAGCAGCATTACAGCCCATCTAACATCTATTAGTAAGAGTATTTACTCTTACTTATGAAAGTATTGCAAGCTTGTTTGCTAATTTCATTACTTGTAAAAAAATCTCGACTTGGCAGGGGGCATCTAAAATTTTGATCATACTAAAATGTTCGTACAGTGATGAAATCGGAAATGACTACGTTTACTTAGCGCTGCTTTTATCTCAAACGAATTTAGGTTAATTCTATGATTACAATTTGCTTACGTCTTATTTTACAATATAGTTTACCATATGCCTTTCTCATTCCTTTTTTTCTTTTTTAATCACAGTTAAAAATTATGGCCATAGAAATACATAGAAATATATACATTTTGACGACCCGCGTGGTGGAGCGGTCACCATACCGGTTTGACACGCAGTGGATCCCGAGTTCGATCCCCGGCCAGACAGTCTGGGTATTTGTATTTTCGTCAATGTGTGTCCATGGCACCCACGAAACAGGAGAAAATCCTAATTAGGAGCTATGAGTATAAACAGCGTTTATGTTAATTTCCCTTATGTATGTAAATCAGAACTTGCTAAAATTTAAATTGTCTGCTTTAAATAAGCAGATACTAACACGGCCCGAATGAATATTCAAGCGAGTGTATGTGGATCTGCCAACGCTTTAACACCGCTCGCCAAAGATCCTGCATCCAGAAAAGCCAGTTGTGTGAATTACTTGTATACATCGTTGTAGAATACTATACAAATTTAAATTTTCATAAATTTTTATTTTCTAATATGATCGAAACAATGCTATTTCTTTAAAAAAATGTAACATTATGTAACTATCATGCCACCCGTTTTATTATAAGTTTATCATCCCGTTGTATCTGTTTTTTTTTTTATATAGTATTAAACTAGTGATGATTGAACAACATTTTTTTCGTTAAAACTTCTTTATATCACCACTCTCTTCAAATAAATATATAGTCGCTTGTAACACTGATGTTATAAAGTAGGAATAGGTATCGCACCTTTTTAAATCTCAAAAGATTTCTTTAATTCATTATTTTGGTTGTCAAAATTTAAACCACTGGAGTGTCACCATAAATACTCGTGTGCACTTACAACCTACTCATAGCCGTATACTTGTGTAAATAATAAATACAAGTACACGGGACTTGTGTAATATGTAATTATCTGATCGCCAACAGCTCGCTACGTTATGGACCATAAAGTTCAGATTTATTATCGACAAATATTGAGAGGACGTGTTTACTGTAGTTAGTTGAGTATAACAACCTCATAACGGCTGTTACATAATATTAATTTGATTGTTAATTTCGCATCCCGGTGATATTGGGTATTTCGTAGGCCCACATTTTTAAATTTCCCGAATATAAAAAGCATAACTTACTTCTGCTATTAGTACATAAAGTGTTATATGTGCACGAGTTTGTTAACTATACTATGACATACAATGATCTGCTTCAAATAAGGTTTGAGATTCGATACAGAAATATGTAAGGATGGCCTCAAAGTGACAGGCCTGTGCATATTTGTTTGTTATTCAAATAAAATATTATCAATTTTTTTTCTCATGTTCTCATTCACGAATCTCTCTACCTACATAATGCAAAAAGATTCTTCGAATAATGTTTAAGGTGTGGGAATAAAAAGTGGCGGTTCGGTTACAATAATGGAGATTGAGAAGGAAATAGATAGCGCGATCCCGGACCTTATCTTAATTGGTTCGACGTGCGTTCCGCCGCCAGTTCCAGCGCTAAAAGTGATGTCGATGTTGGCTGAGATTAGTCGAGACGCTTAACTGTTTATTGGCAGATATCTTTAATGCATCTTGGATAACGAAGTGACTAAACAGTATCCAGACAAGATACTTTAATGAGTCTCAATTAACAACATTATCTAAAAAGCGAATATTATATTGCTCCGCCGCTGGCCGTGGATTGCTGGTTAAAATAAAGGGTTTCAGGTTTGCTGAAGGTCAGTATACATTTATTTAAAATCAACTTGTGTTGGATGTTTTCATATGACCTGCAAGTCTTCCGACATAATAACAAACAAAAATGGTTGTTCAATGTAATAAATCCCGGAGAATATAAAAAATAAAGCCTTAAACCGTTAATATGGCAGGCTGTGTCTACTTTGCTAATTTTTGTAGATAAGTTATGCTAATTATCACTTCAAACTCCGTTGCTAATAAAAAACCTTACAAATTTCATATTACACTTGGTTTATACTGATTTAATTGCAGTTTAAGTGAGTAACAAGTTTATCTGAATATGTGATCGATTTTATTCCATTTGAATTTTAAATTACAGTCGTTACTAACAATAACTAAAGTACAGAGTGCATCGATATTAAGCCTTGAAAAATATTTGATATTTTCATCAATTTCAATCAGATTTTATTTATGACACAGTAACAATGCAAGAGTTCACGATTGTTTTTGTGTCGGCACTTTATGCGCGGCACTCTTGACTTGGCACAGCGCGTACAAACTTTACTGTGATGCAATTATGTTCATTTTCAGAAGCGGTCGTTCTTTCCGCCGGCAAACTGATTTATAGAAGTTTGCCGTTCGTCCGGGCGAGCTCGTTTGTACCGCGAGCGTGTTACACGACGCGCTGAATATTTAAGAGGCTGTAAGCGGATCAGCGAGTGCTGTGACGAGTCGAACTGAACACCCTGCGAATGTCTCGTATACTTATTTAAAAATGAATGCCGATTGCAAGGCGACTTGCGAATATTTCTTAGACTTAAAAGATCCTTGTATGAGACCACTTTTCTTGATTTTAAGGCTGTAAAATTTATTGACCTCTAAAATCACCTCTTACATAATTCACTCAGGATAAAATCGTCTTGATTTATTCTTTGATTTAAATTTTTCAAAATTTTTTTAACCATTATTTGAATAGGAAAATCTGATGTGCTAAAATAACAAATATTCTACAAATTTAATCTTTAAAACAATCTCAAAACACGTACAGTAAATCCAGTGGGTACAAATTTAGGGAAATTTAAGAACAGTATCTTAATTTCCTGGGCGCTCGCGTTTGGTACGCATTCCGGGCTGAATGTTGATATCGCTTTAGATTAGATTGCGAGTCGCGCCTTCAGAACTTCTTTACCATCGGCTGCAAGCTGAATACCAACGAAGAGTAATTAAAGATGGCCGCACATCCTCGCGGCACAAGGGAGCAATCAGCTTCATAAGAAAACTCTTCGCAACTTTCAGACGGACCACCGATTGGACGCATTGTCTCCTTGGAATAAGTTTTAAATTCTTTATTGATTCAGTTATATTAAATTGCCACTTTACACGTACCTTTTCCAAGGAGTTTGATTAAATAAGTCCATATCATAAATTTAGTAAATTGAAGTTAAAAATCATAAGCAAATCGACAAGAATAGCCAATACAGATACAATTTAGAAATAATATCTTATAATAAAACGAGATAAGAAAAATAAATCCAACTAGATTATCTCTGAAACGTAGAGAGTAGATACAATGGCATCATCATGATACCATTGTAACTACTTCATAGACTATCAAATATTGTTAATTTTGCTAACGTATTTAAATTGATACAATCTATAAACAGTTACCTTCGTATCAACTACTGTATCATTCGATTCAAAGTAGCTTCATACGTCGTACGCGGGGAGGAGTCATCTGTAACAGTGTGACAGCGCGTCGAGCTTTCCTTTTTACTGCATTACAATAGCGATGAAAAATGTTATTGGATTCTTTACGTCTCTTGATTCGCTTTGTTATAAGGCAATTGTTGTTGTCACTGAATACGTTCGAGGAGAGCGCTTTATTGTCAACATAAAACGACAAGTCCTTTGTGCTCTAAAATTCTCAATTTATAGCGTAAATTGTTTCTTTGCTAAACGGATATAAGGTCGTTATACCGTAGCAACTTAACGAATCTCTGAAAATAGAGATCGAGATCGTACTTTATAATATTGACTGTTTAATCTGTATAACGATTTATCAGTCTTCTTTAAATGACAACGTCACTCAATAATGGTAATCGTAAATTGTACGTTATTTCAGCTTAATAATTTATTATATCTAATAACGGCCCACATGAAACAACAGTTTCGAGACAGGTCTTGAAATAGTAAATAGATTCCGAAATTTGTAGACATCTCAATTTACCTATTTTAGTCTGTTGGACTCAAATTTATAAATGAGGTTTTATTTCAATTAATTACACTAAACTTTGGGTATTCCTTATTACGCTCCTTTTATATATATGCCCTTTATATACGAATATTATGTTTTCAATTCTATCGCAATTATAAGATATCTCGTTGCTTAATTAATATCCAAAGAATTTATAAATAGAGTTCTAAAGCTTTGTCAAAATATTATTACAAATGTTTCATCCCACTTCACACTAACACCATCTTGGTTGTCATATATTTCAGAACAATTTATTATTAGTTGGTACTTCTTGAATAACACTATTTCACGTCCAGTCTGTTACTATTATATATTTGACTAATATATGAGTTTGTGAATATCTCATCGTTACAGATATCATTCACAGCATTTCAATGCATACAGCCCAGCCGATGGTAAATGACCATCGCATAAACATCTGTAAACAGCCCAGATAAGATGAGAGTATCACCCGACGCTGGCCACACATGGTTTGTAACCCCTGAGGACTAAGTTCAAACGCCTTGCATAAGTATGTCTCCCTTGCCACACCCTTCAGACCAGAATACAGCAGCACGAAATACTGTTTTTATTAGGCAGAAATAGCTGTGGGAGTGGTACTTCTAAAGTCAAACCGCAAAAGGCTTTAACTAAACATTTTTTATTAATTTTGTAGCGACAAAACAGGCTACAAAATTAAGTTGCTCTCCAACCTAAATATCGTTTTTGTTTCGTGCCCACTGGAACCGCATTTATGATGAAAAAGCCGGATAAAATGTTGCAGTGTAAAGTGGTACGGAAACTTCACAAAATATTTCAGCGTTACTTTTGCTCGTCGAATATTTGAAACATTTTTTTTTGACGAGCTCACGTTTTGTTATTGACTAATTTTTTTCAAGGTTTGTTGCTTTACAATTGTTACTAAAATTGCATCATTCATACGTAAATCTAAAATACATAGCAACTATCGTTTGTCTGTATATGGAAAGAGATAAAATTATCCTTATTGTTTTTACAAGCAATGTACATGATTAACTCACTTGCCAATTCTATAATTGTTTAAGTCTAAGTTGCATAATTTTACCCTTAAATTAGCATGAAATGATCAAATTTTGCAACTGAATTTTAAACTAGTTACCTCGACCTATACGAACCGATTAAACAGAAATTTTGCAAACACCTTTGACATTAGATAATCAATCCAATACGGTTATGGTTTTAGTGTAAAACTTTATTAATATAAATTTATTCAACCATATTACTATTTAACTGAGCTATTTTCGGGAGGTTACAAAGTATCTTCTCGTCCAGAATTCCTTAGTGTCTGAAGTCGAAATTATTCAAGTTATGTGTGTCGCCAATGATGACTTATAGCGCCGAAATGTGATCTTTCACTCTATGCCTCAATCAAAAGCTCGGATGCGCTCGGAGGAGCATGTTATAGAGAGAGCTATGCTTGGAATTTCGCTACGAGACGTGATGAACGATGAAATCCGTAGAGGAACTTACCGACATAGTCAAATTTAGTTCGAAGGGCCGATACCGATGGGAAAAACGATTCTCGGGTAGCGACCACGTTTAGATCAAAGCAGCACGAGTCGCCTCGACCAGGTGGACCGTTGACCTGAAAAGACAGGGAAACCGGATTCAACACAAGACCAGTTGGAGTTACACCATTTAGGGAAGACCTATATCTAACAGTGATCCTCGAAAGGCTAATAGTACGTAAATACATAAAACATACGTAATACATTAGCGATACAGCGCTACATTTAGTGATGCGTACTGAAAAACCTAATTATAGACACATTTAATATATACAAATGACGTACCACGTTGTTTGTCGTCTATGGACTCTTAAACTACTGAACCGATTTCGATCAAATTTGCACACCGTGTGCAGCTTGATCCAACTTAAAAGATAGGATGGCTTATATCTTAATTTATAGTCGTAATATTATTTTATTGCCAATTATTTGTTTATTATCTACAAGTCACAATTATCTGTTAGCTCCATACAATTGTAATAAAAAATTCATTGACGCCATATGTCTAACTTTTTTTTTATTTAAGCCACAAAAGTATTTTTAAATTAAAATAAAATTGTATAACTTTATAAAATGACTGATGTAATGAAAACTGGTCAAGTCAAATCTAACCTACTTTAAGATCTCACATTTTTAAATAACAGCAATTGTAATAGGTATCTAATAAAGCAAAGAAATAGAGTTTAATACTTGTTCATAATGTTATTTTGTTCCTATAAATACATATTTGGATTTTGCATAGAACTTGGCACGCATTTAGATCTCCATTCTTTTTGCGGCGAAGCCCACAGCCAAGCATAATTTTTCTATTGAACTTGGCTCTTCTTTTTTACATTTGTTTTCGGTGGGATAGAGCATACATGTTTCGCCAAATTGGCATGCAAATAGATCCATATACAAGTAGATGTACATACATATGCGGTAAAAACATAACCCTTCTTTTGGCAGTTGGGTAAAAAACCCGAACAAATACTATATAAGGATCACGCCAAAAAGAATTTTTAATGCGCAACGAAGTGTGCATTAAAAAATTTTTTCACGGTCTGCTAGTCATACATATGTTTAAGCGTACGTTTGTAGGTTTAAGAGATAAAAAGAAAGAGACACTCTGCTTAGACCAACAAACGATATAACTACACAGTATTTTGAATATAGCGAGCAGTCAATAGACGAAACTGCAAGGGACCCTGAATAACGTAATTACAATGAAAACTTGATTTAGACAATAGAACCAATTTGTAGCCACTCGTTACTTGTAGTGAAGTAGGAAACTCCAAGCCTCGTAGGTTATAAATTCAATTAATCAATCGGCACAGGTGGTATTGACGCCTGCAATTTAGTTTTTTCAATCAAAATAAATCAACAATCATACTTGTCCCAGTTTTCAAGTAGACAAGCAATATAGAATTCATTAAAATCTGTTGTCGACTCCGGAAAGAATTGACACAGGTAGAAGTAACTTGCTTTTCCTACTGGCAACATTTATCATAAATAATATATACCATGCTTTAAAAGGATTTTAAAACGATAATCCATCCATACATATCGACGATCCATACATATAATTAAAATGAAAGCTCGAAATTCCTTCGAACTTATTTCTGCCGGTTTGTCTCACTTTTTTTTTTGCAAATTTAAAGTTTAGAGGACTGATAATATGTAATAATAGATTATTCTACTTTTTTTTACTTTTGTCTGCCTGTTTGTCTGAGTGTTTAAAATTGCATCATACCAAAACTATTGTGATCTAAAGTAATTAAAGCAAATTTTATAGTCCATACATTTATCCTTGATTTCATTTAAATCCTCCTACTCCAAAAGTTATCAGAATTTAATTTTTTTAACCGCAGGGCACAGCTGAATCCAAGCAAAAAATGATCACAATGACAGATAAAATTTAAACGTAGCATACATTTATATATACTAGTTGCCCTACGCAGCGGACGAAATTCGACCGTAATTATGCCCAAATATTTTTTTTCTACTACAAAGTTTTTATACGTATTTTCCTCTGTACATTAATGTTAAGATAATTTTTTAAATTGTCATTATAGTCGTTGTAGAAGATATTTAGGAGAAAACCATTTTTAGGAGTCTTTATTGATGAATAGAACCCAAAAACATGATTTTTATTTTGCTTTTCTTTTTGTCTGTTTGTCTGTGCGTTTGTGCACGCTAATCTCAGGAACGGCTGATTCGATTTCAATGCCACTTTGACTGATGTATTGTACTAAGCTTCACTTAACATTTAGTGCTTGTTTTATATGATCGGTTTTAAATAAAAAGTAGTGTCCATTTAAAAAATACGATTAATTTGTTCTTTGTTCGATAAAATTGTTAACAAGTAGATCTTTAGTTGAATTGCTTGAAACTTGATATAAGTAAAATTACGACGGTAAAAATATTATAAATTGACATTTTCGATAAATAAGACCAATATGATTAAATAGAACCCTATTTAGATTACACGCTTTCGGACACGGCCACGCGTGTATATAACGCGAGTCGAATTCTGTCAGTATTTTAACCGAGTTCCCAAAGGAAGAGAGGTTATCTATTCGTCACGTATATACATATATATATTACTCCGCGATACGGTTACCGATCAACACGGTTCGTACGACATTCGAGTGTCATAGGGACTCCCATTTTATGGAAATTGAAAAATTTTCGTGGTTTTACGATTTTCCCGGAAAATCGTAAAACCACGATTTCTTATAATCTTGAATAACTCAAGATTTTATTTTTTGATTTTATTAATTTTCTGACTCAATTCTCATGAAACTTGGAACTAACATTAGGTATATAAAGCAAAATCATATGATGATAATTTGACCTTCCACTCCTCGATCCCGCTGATACAGTGGTACTGCAAGCCTAAGTCATAGGAGTTAGCCATTTGGTGCTTACGGATATATAATAAGATTGTTAAGCAGATACAAAAGATGAGAAATTTGACCTTCAACTCCTCAATCCTGATGATGTAAGGGTACTGCAGGCCTAATCCATAAATGTTGGCCATTTAGTACTTTCGATTATAGTATAAGATTGCTAAGCAGACGTCAATGTGGACCTTCAACTCTTCAACCCTGATGATGCAGGGGTACTGAATGCTTAAACTGTAAGAATTGGCCATTTGAAGCTTACATATGTTTAATACAATTGAAAAGATATAAGATGAAACAATAACTAAGCCAAGACACAAAATAAAAAAATGACCTTTGACTTTTCAAACCTTATGATGCAGGGAGACTAAATGCCTAATATTAGTAATAAGATTAGCAAGCAAATATGTATATAAAATGAAATTTTGACCTTCAACTCCTCAACCCTGATGATGCAGGGGTATTACTAGCCTAAACCATAGGACTCTATCTGTCTGTCTGTCTGACAGTCTGTTAATATGATGAAAAATTCTTCTACTCTTGGATACTGATTTTGACTTGGAAAGTCGTCCTATGCCGCGGCATGGCGTCGCCGCATGACGCAAGGTCTGCGGACCTCGAGGATTGCCCGGGCAATTAATAAAAGTTAGTCATTTTAAGCTTACGGATATATAATAAGATTACTGAGTAGAGACATTCCATTATAAATTTGACCTTCAACTCCTCAATCCTGATAATGCATGGGTACTTCAAACCTAAATCATAGAAACTGGCCATCTGGCGCTTATGAAATGTAATAGGATTGGTAAGTAGTTAAGAGATATATAAGATAAGAGATATAAGATGAAAATTTTGACCTCCAACCCCCTCAACCCTGATGATGCAGAGTTCTGGAAGCATAAAACATAGAAATTAGCTATTTGGTACTCACGGACATATAATGAAATTATTAAACAGGGACACAATGAAAAATTTGACCTTCTACTCCTCAATCCTGATAATGCAGGGTACTGCAGGCAAACATAAATATTGGCCATTTGGTGCTTACGGATATATAATAAGATTGATAAGCAGAGGCCTGAGACGTCAAATTGGACCTTCAACTCTTCGACCCTGATAATGCAGGAGTACTTCAAACCTACACCATAGAAGTTGGCCATTTGGTGCTTACGTATATGCAGTAAGATTATAAAGAAGTGGTGTGAGATAAACATTTTGACCCACAACTCCTCAAACTTGATGATGCATTAATACCCAATTTAAATAATTGGGTAGGAGTTAGGCATTTGGTTCTCACGGGTATATAAAAGAAATCTTAAGACTCTTCTTAAGATCAATCAACTCTATGATTGATGAAAAACTTGATCTTCAACTCCTCTGCATTCATCGAGTGGTACTGCCTTCCAAAACCTGTTACCTGCATGGCTATAATGTATATATAATAAGTTTAGTGAGCAGATATACAGACATACGATTTAAATTTAGCTTTCAATTCTTTGTCCTTCAAGCTTGCTTAAACCGTATGAGTTTGGTATACGTTGCTTACATACGTTTAATATGTCTGTAAATGAGACATATGATGAAAATTTTACTTTGATTTCCTTAATCTTAATGATGTAGAGATTCGTGACTATGCGTTATGTACTGTGGATACACACACTACTAAACTATATTAAATTAAATTATTTGTTGTTTTTGTTAGTCGGTCATATTTTTTAACCGACTTCAAAAAAGGAGAAGGTTCTAAATTCGACTGTTTTTTTTTTGTTTGAACCTTTGCTATTTTCGACTGGGTGAACCGATATTGACAAAAAAAAATGAATTCTGGTGCTTCCCGTGGGGTCCCATTTTAATTTGGTTTAATTCTGACAAAAGCATCCATGAAAAAAACCACAGAAGTTTTAAATTTGCGTTTAGTCTGCACGCGACAAAAAGACGAATAACTCCGCTTCTACCGATCCGATTTTCATGAAACTTGGTGAAACGAACATTAGGTATCTAGGATGAAATAATATAATGAAAAATTTGACCTTCAAATCTTTAACACTGATGATGCAGGGGTACTTCATATTTAATTCATGATTTATCAGTAAAAGTTGCGAAACAATCTCAACGAGGCGTGAACCCCTATGTTCGAACAAAAACTTTCATTTGGAAGTAAAAGGAAAAGTCGGATGGCAGAGAACTAATACTATAGCGTTGGCCCCACGTGGCGCGCGTTTGACGCATTTGTCAATATTTAACATGAGACATCGATCTATTCGTATTTTGTATTAACTTTTCCCACGGCTCTTACGGCTTAGGTCATGAACCAGAGCAAAAAGTATTATATGTGTTAATCTAGACCATAAACTATCTGTGTGCCAAATTTCATCTAAAAACAATCAGTAGGTTTTTGTGTAAGAGTAACAAAAACACATACATCCTCACAAACTTTCTGTAGTAGTGAGATATACACGTATTACTACTAAACATACATATTAAACATTCTTAAATGCTCCATGTAGTAGGACTCATGTGAGAGCACTGCTTAACAGACTTCCAAGTTTTGTCTATCCTAGCAACATATCGTTAATCGACGTAAGATCCGATTTTTAGAATCCGAAATTCACGTAGTACCTTCATTTACTACTTTTATCATTTAAAGCTGTCTATTTTCATTTCTCTTTCTAGATGACTTATATTCAGTTTATGAAATACTTTCTCGGGATTATCGTCTAGGTACTGTCAAACTCGTTTCGAGCTTTAGTTACAAGCGCAGAGCTTTACTATAAATTAAACAAAGTACCTATGTACAAAACGGTGTAATTAAAATAAAGAACGTATCAACTAAACACGCGACATTTAACTTGTAATTCTTAAAATTCATCTACAACAAATACATTTTCAATTTATTCAAGCTGTTTGCAGTCCGCTCTTTTCCTTCCCGTAAAGCTAAGAGATAAATAAAATATGAATATTTTGCAACAAGATATCACAAAGCTTTGTAGTTTAATGAAAAAATGCTTTTAAGTTTTCCGACAGGCAGTGGACAGAACCAAGGACGCTGCAAGAAGGAACACAAAGCGGGTTGCCGCGGGCACATCGCCACCAAACATTGCCTTTGCTTGTTGGAAATAAATATTTACAACGATCTAGCTTACTGTCTGCGACTTAACTAAGTTACTGAGAGAAATAATATTTCTGTATTAAAGAAGTGTAACTGCCACTGCTTTTAATCTACAATTATTACTTCATATTTAATACATTAATAATATTTAATATATATTAATATTTAATATTTTGATATAATATTATAAAGCTGGAGAGTTTGTTTATTTGGTTGAACGCGCCAATCTCAGGAACAACTGGTTCGAATTGAAATTTTTTTATGCGTTGAATAGTCCATTTAATTAGAAAAACTATAAGCTATATAACATCACGCTGTTTGTTTGTGTCTTCTTATAGCAGTGAAACCGCGGGACACAGCTAGTACATATATAAAAAAAACACTTCGTGGTTTGACGTCATTAACCAATCACTTCAACATATACTTCAATGATATATATAATTTTTTGATAGAGTTTTGATATCTTATCTTTTTATTTGTTTAACTTTAGACTCATAAGTGTAGAAGAATATTCTTATTATTATGTTTTTAGGATGTCGATCAGCTGACTCCTACATATATTAGTAATAGAAACGTCTCCGCCATGTCTAATGAACTTCGCTTTAAAAATATGTGATCAGCGTTTACAATTAATATCTGTTACTAACTTGAGTGCTAACTTTAATATTCTGCAAGAAAACTAAACTTACAACACTAAATTATATAACATAACTCACAATACAATATATCACAACACCACTATATGTATGTATATATAGTAAGGCAACAATACACAATCATACAAGGTGTCTTTAACATCAGACTGCCACATCGACATGATGTGACGTCTGCGTGACAAGTGGCATGTGACACAATCGGACACAGGTTAACGGCACACAAGTAGCCATTGGAAAGATATATTTGTGTAATATATCAGAATGATATTGTTTAATCTGTTAAGAAAAATTGTATTAATACATCAACGTGTGTTATAAGTCACATGTCTCATATTAGGAAACAATAACTACAACCTATCGTCCTCTTTAATCAATCTCGCGAGTAAATGAAGTCAGCCCAAGAATTGTGCTATTTAAATATCATACGAGAGTACTGTAATCTTTCATACTATATAAGAGTAGAAGTTTATTTTAAAACAAGAATACATACGACGATAACTCTGCTTAAATGATAATAGAAATTGTTTCTTTGTTATGATAATAGAGGTTGAACCAGTGCAGGATGTTTTTATTATTTATATAGAAATAGCAATTGAGCTTGCAGTCGACATGATGGTAAGTGGCATCTGCCGTCCACAAGCACTTGTAATAAATTATAATATATATAAGATATAGGACAAGCAATTTACCTGATCCTCATTATAAATGCTTTGCGGCTCCTGAGCACGAAGATGATCGCCTCATGGGTAAGTAAGCCGGCAAAATACATTTGGAAAGAAACATAATAAAAAAATAATAACAAGTCTTTATGCTATTACCAGTGAGTAATAATGAAAGAGAACTTTATTCCAGGGACTCTTTTTCACTATAATCAATTATTTTGCTTACTGGTCTTACATTCCTGAGTAAGGCGTTTTTCCAATAACCGAAAAATCTTTTTCAACTCCAATTTACAAGGACCCTTCTGATTGCTTTTCCATGTCTGTTCTATTCTCCTTCCATTTTGTTCCTTCGTTTTCGTGTCGATTTTTACGTCAATTTCATTTTACTTTTTCGTTGTTTTGAAAATTTTAAGAAATGTAAAGACAACAGTTATGTAACAAATAATTTTTGAAAATATTTTACTTTACAGAGTAAAATGTATTTGAAAATAAACTTATAGTAAAAGGATTACGTTACTACGTTAGTTTTATTTGAAACATAATCATACGAATGTCTGTAGCACGGTGATGTATATAATGTTTTCATGTTAGTTCCCGCTTGAAATATTGTTTTCATGTTAGTTCTAGAAACTTGAAAATCATCAATTCATTAATTACGCAATCATCCGCAAGCGTGTTGCGTCCATGATGGGATGGGTGGCGGAGAGCACCAACATCCCCCTCAGTACTTTGGCGTGCAAATTTGACAGCCCTCTCTGGGCCTGCTGGAATGGTGCACACACGCACCTTAATGGGCGTCTACATAGTTAGAAATTTATGTGTTGATGCACTTAATTTTTTACACTAACATAGGCTTACTTGTTTTAATACTAACCCGTATGCTGTTTTGTTTATAATTATTTTACTAACATATTTGTTAAGAGAATTGTATACTAACCCAACCTATGGACCTCAGGATCTGAAATAAAGACTATTATTATTAAACTTAAACTTAAACACTTTCTACACTCATAGCCCCACACTAGGATTTCCTCCTGTGTCGCGGGTGTCATAGACACACAAAGGCGAATAAACAAACACCCAGACCAGACCAGAACAGAAATCTAAACTCATCATTTAGATGTCTATCTGGCCGGGGAACGAACCCGGAAGCCACTGCGTGTCAGATCGGTATGGTGACCGCTCCGCCACGTGGGTCGTCCATTAACTCACTTGATACAAATTTCCATCTAGACCTGTATGCTAGACCATTTTCTCTTAGCGGTTACAATCACAACGTTATCCTACAATTTCAACGAAGTCTGCCTGAAACAAATTCTATAAACTATGAAGCTAACAATCGCTCTCGCTATAAAAGCAGCCTATGATTAAAAGCTTGTTGACCGAGATATTACACGCGGGCCGCGTTTGACTGAAACGCCAAAGTAAATGATTTTTTGTTTTGTTTTCATTACAATTTCCAAGATCTGAGGTCACCGCCTTTTACGAAGATGTTTCATAATGGAAACATTACGGACTTGTCACATATCAAACAATAGAGCGATCAATGAAAAATACAATTATACATTTAAAGCACTCACGTTCGTTTTCTTCATTTGCTCCAATAGTATGCAATTGTCGATAAAACATAGACAAAAATCTGTAAAAAGTTAAAAAAAATATATAGAAGTATGAGTTTTTTTCACTTGAAATGAAATTATTTTTTTATTCACAGACTACACGAGGCAATTTTAAAAACACCACGTAATTCTTTTAGTTTATCAAAAATAATATAATGATAACCTAAATCTAGACACGCGGCAGCGTGTCAAGCCAAGTTCAAGCAAATGAACTGGCTAGCCGAGTGTATATAACACGATCCACTTGGTGCCACTTTTGACCCTTCTTTAACTCAAAACATATTTAACGTAAACACATAAAACTACGTGTGTTTAATTATATCCATAAGGACATCCAGAAGCCCAAATTTTATGAAGCTAGCTCAAACGGTTATAAAGATATGAGGGTCAAAAAGTCGAAAATTTTAGCATTGACTGACTGACATATAGTATCTAAATGTAACCTACTTCCAGATGACATAAAAGGATGAAATTTGGAATTCAGCTCGGTAACTGTGTGTAAGTTTAGGAAAAAATCTAAAAATAAAAAAAAGTTAAAAAATAGGGGGAGGTCCCCATACAAAATAATAATAATAATTGTAGCGTTGGAACCGTTACAAGCAGACATTTGAAACTATCCCAATATATGTATATATTATATTTGCTATATAACAGAAATATAAAAATAAAGTTAAGTCAAAAAAGTGATATCCCCATACAAAAATCTAGAAATTGGCGCTAAACAACCGGCCAACGGTGTGTCGTATGTGTGTCTATTAAAAATACACCAACAATAATATGACTTCGTTAAGTATGGGTTATCCATCCATCCATCCATCCATCAGCCTTTCGAGGTCCACAGCTGAACATAGGCCTGCTCCTGTAGTTCCGGGGTTAGTATAGGGCTACGGTATCCCCTGCCTGTCGTAAGAGGCGACTAAAAGGGGGCTTCCGGGGTTGCGGGCGGCAAGAGTGGGAGATCGAACCGTCCAGTCAAGCAACC
>MOOZ01001819.1:789852-817208 GCA_002930495.1 Cecropterus lyciades | reverse complement strand
GCGTTCCATTCATATTCTATAATAGGTGTGTCTGATACGGTGGGAGCAAATATCATTAAATTGTCAAATAAGTAGTCTACATATTGGGCTGATTATGGCGGGTGATAGTCCTTTAAGCTTGGGAGCGTTCAGACCGTATTAAAGGCTTGATAGACGGCTTGGCGACTGAACAATTTCTCCGTTAATTCGCATTGAAGCGTTTAGCAAAATTTTTCAAGCTTACACACTTAACCCCTGCTCGTAGAAATTTTTTTTTTTTGTTATTTACTAGCTACAAACGATAATTTTTTACTTAATAAATGCGAACAAAGTTGCCCAGCAGTAGGAAACAATCATATATACATGTAAACGGAGATATTATTTGATTTGGGTCACTTTTCTAATTATGATATGTATTCATTAAAGATTTCCAAAAAATGACGATTTCGGGTTTAAGAAGGACGAACAAAAATGTACGTCCCTTCAATAAATTCCTCGAAATGGGAATACAATTTTTGTATAAAAAATACAATTTACCGCATTAGGACTTATATTCTCACCATTTGATATGATGTATGAAACATTTTTATGTTTTTAATATATTTATAAAGTAAGTAAAATCCCATTTTCGTAGAAAATTTTCTCAATACTAAAATCACTTACAATTTTCTAGATTTGTCAACATAGCAAGTTCCTGTTAACTGGCAATATTCCGCAAGCCGTCAACAGACAGCAACTAATACCACCTCTTTATTATCTGACAGGCTATTAACATCTCCGAGGTCATCGTTAGGGGAAGACGTCTCACATTTTATTGCAGGCTTACTTCGGATCGGCTCTTAATGAAAAACGACAGGTGCCATCTTGTCATAATTATTATACTTAATGGACGTCGTTGTCACAATTTCCGGAATATTCTCAATTTAGATTTTGTCACGTTATATCAGTGGTACGAAGGCTCCAGAGTCCGAGGATCGAGGATTGAGTCTCAGGATTACTTTAGACAATCCAAGTTTTAACGTTTTTATATTTTTAATATTATTATTATGTATAATATTGAAATTACAAACGAGCATGCAGTCCAACTGATAGTAAGCGGTTACTGCTGTCCATGGTTAGTGTAGTCAACCCCATCCAAGTCTTACCTGTGGTTGGCTACAGATACGTTACACTTACAAAGGTGACCCGGTGCTTCATGTGGAAGTCCGCCTAATATTTGTCGTACTAACTTAATACAAAAATACGATAATGTTGTAATACAATTTTATAGCCATATATTGTAATAAGCCTCTAGCCACATTCACACCGCAACGTTAACAATACTACTACTATTTTATCTATTCCCGGTATCCTTTACTGCTTTCGGAGTACCGCCATTCACGGTTTGATGCTATTATTACTCTAGCTTCTGGCTACAATATTGGAAAATTCCCGGGAGGGTTTGATAATAACCGGTGCCTCACATACTAAGGCAGGTACGGAGAATTCTATCGGCCGCGTCGGTTACAGCGGCTATTCTTGGCAGTGGTTATTGCACTAAGATACGATTTAGTGCATATTAGGTATGTTTAAGCCCCCGTGTAATTTAATGGAGCTTTATTTTAATGAGAGGCAGCGGGGATTCTTTACGTCGCGTCGTAGCCGGGCCTCCCACTGGTACGACAATACTTTGTTCTACCTTTGGATAATTTTACAAAGACATATATTTAAAAGAAACGACGTTCATAAAATGTTGAAGCTTCGTATAATTGTATCGTCTATTCTAGTAAGCTTCCTTGTCACAAATCGTGTTTACACGGCATTAATGTCAATTAATAGGTCGAATCCAGAACGCCAGATAGTCAAAAGTATGTACTCATATACTTATACGTATATATCGTATCAATATTAAATTTGCAAAGTAGTAAAATAAGTAAGCTTCGATCAGGGATAAAATAATCTTAAATTTCGTTGAGATAAGTATATGGTACAAATGAAGGTAGTCGCTTACTAGCGGTACGTGCGATGCAGCGAGCAACGACTCGCCCGGCAATCGCTTTCCGGACATAGAGCTAGTAGGAGCGGAGAGAAATCAATCTAGTGTTTTATTTGTACCGATGGACATACTACAGAGGTAATCGAATTTATTTTGCATGAATAAATACTTGAATCTTTTGTTACTTTGAATCTTGAATTTAGTATCTATTAGCTCCATAGAAAAATAAGCTTAATTTTTTTTATTTTTAAATCGTAAAAAAGAGTTAGTGTGGGATACACACACATAAAAGATGGGCAAATGCCAGTGAGGATTTATTTTTGTTCTTTTTTTACTACAATATCGCTAAATAACCATGTCAAATCAATCTGTTTCAATTGCCGTCTATAGGTATATGTACCTACATATTTTAAACAATAAAAAATCCTACTAAATAAAACTAAAGTACAAAAACAAATATTAATTCTTATTTATTACACAGTGTTAAAAAAATAACACCTACGAAACTCAAAATTAAATTCACAAATTAATTTGCATCCTATTAAAGAGATTAAGCATAATTGTAATAATTCGAGCCGAACCGTCGGACGCAAAAATCTTACATCTTATTCTTGGCAAAAACAACAGCATAGTTTGCCATCGTTCAGCTAGTTAAAGCTGTTTATTTTTATGTTATTAGCCTGTAGTCACACAACATCTGTTGCTTTTGTGTTCTTACCAAGACTTCTGATTGACGAGTTTATATTAGCATACTTACCAACTGAAGTTAGTTACAATAGTTAATACTATTGTTGGGATAATTTGTTAATCAATTAATGAATTAGTATTAAATGTTTTGTGTTTGATGAAGGAATGGTTTTGTTGATTGATGAAGCTTAAAGCTGAAGGCAATAAATTTACGTGTAAGAGTTTATATAAAAAAGTAGCTATCGAACGCGAAATCGAACTTAAACTAGCACTTTTCGGGAGTTTTCAGAAAGATCTTCGGACCAAAAAGGGAGGCGGGTAGGACATTCCGTACTAGAATGAACCACGAACTAGAAGGTTTAATCGAAAAACAGACAGTAGTCAGATTCTCAAAGTCAAAGACTGTCATGGGCCGTGCTAGAACAGTCAAAACCATCGATGACTGGACCCCACAGCTGAAAAGACCTAGAGGAAGACCCAGGAAGCACTGGAAGGACTGTGTGGAAGAAGATCTTAAGAAGTGAAAGGAAATCGTTGAGGCCAAACCCGCAAAAATTTGTAGCGCTGTAGAAAGAAGTAGCAATCGAAACCGATTATATTTGGTATAAAATAACAGTGGTACTTTTTACAATAGATTAAGTGCAAAATGGCTCGTCAAATTTAAAGGTAAGGTAGGTTAATTATCGATTAAAATTACTTTGAGCTTTTAATTTTTAACAAAATAATAAAATTATCAGTAGAACGCTGGTCTTGTATATGCATATGTACCGTGTTTGAAGTGCAAAAGTACGTGCCCTTCTTGGCGACCAGACGTCTTGGGGTTTACTGAAATCATTTCCCTGTATTTGATATTTGGATTAAAATAACGAAAAATAAAACGAAAGTAAAATATAACCAAATAAGTTACGATCGAGAAAGCCAATAGTTATCATATGATTTTGAAGCTTTATTAGAATATCCACGGCTGAGTTACGAAAAACCTCGAAGTTTAAACCTCGCGATTATACCTTATTACTTATATGGTATAATTTGCCACAAATAGCAGACGCATTACACATATATGCACAACGCACAAGGACAAATTAATTTTTTAAGGTCTTGCTAAAGATGCAAGACATTTTGTTTTTTTATTATTAACCGTTCATAACGCATCTTTCTGTTTATCATAATCGCTTCGTAATTTGCGAACATTCGCGAAATATACCATATATGCTTTTACAATTTAAAAGTGTACAAAAATTGTACCACGAGAAATGTTACAAAAACAGTTTTTGAATATGGATAAGATGAAATAACTTTTTTGTTATCGAGGGGAAATCTTCATAAGGTACGCCGTGGGAGCGATGCCTGATTACGTGGGATTTTTACCGCACAACATGGTGGCCGTCCTCGGCTCCGCGAAGGTGACTCCAAAGGAACACAAGCGGAGTCCTCTAAGCGAATTGCCTCATCAGGCTCCACCCAAGTGAGTGGTTAGGTCCACCGCACCGTCTGGTTTATACGATGGTATGCGCTCACACATACCGCCGTCCTTCCCGTGGTCGCCTGGCTGGATGGTTCGAGCTCCCACTCTAGCCACCCGTAACCCCGGGAGCCCGATTCTGAACTACAAGGACGAAGAGCTAATAACCTAGACCAGATCTAAAATTTTCATTAGAAATTATGCCTGGCTGGAACGAATCCCGGACTTGTATCATTATTAGAACGGTCAATATTAGGTACAACCCGCATATTATAGTGGAATGAATAATAGACGATACAACCACAAGGCCGATGTCTTGCCATAAGTGCGTTACGTCTCCTAGCCTCAATAAATAATAAATTACTCTGGTCAGATTTAAGGTGACAGCAATTAGTTATTAATTTTCATGGTAGTAGTTAGAGGTTTAAATCCGGAAGGGCCGCAGTTATCCACATTTCTGCCTTATAACAGCTGTGTTTTTGTTTTTTTTTTTTGTTTCGAGGGGGAAACCTTCAAAAGGTACTCAACGCCACACATACCGTCGTCGTTTCCGGGGTTGCCTGGCTGGACGGTTCGAGCTCCCACTCGTGCCGCCCGCAACCCTAGAAGCCCCTTTTAGTCGCCTCTTACGACAGGCAGGGAATACCGTATCCCTATTTTAATCCCGGAAATACAGGGACGCTCAGACTCCCATGCTGGGCAGTATTGGAGCGTGTGCTGTGCGGAATCCTCGTCGTACCCGCAATGGTGACAGAGGGCAGACACCTGTTTTCCTATCCTGTTCAGATACTGAACAAAACAGCCATGTCCGGTGAGTATCTGATTCAGGCGGTAGGTTACTCGACCATTGCTCCTCAACCAGGCTCGAAAGTTCGGCAAGATAGCGTCAACCACCCGTTGGCGTGGCTCCTCGAGTCAATCACGCCAGCACCTCTGAGCACGCCATTTGGCTCTCCTCCGAAGCGCTTCGACCGTCTCTGTGTCGAGAGAAGCAGTCCCAGGACTGTCGCCGCCTCGTACGATATGGTACGATAACCGCGGGCGATCGTACGTTGCGCGGAATTTAGCTTCCGCGCGCGGCGCCGGCTGGCAGACAATTTGTCCGACCACACCGACACCCCGTAGAGCGCAATCGAGCGCACCACCCCCGCATAGAGGCGGCGGACTTCTTCTGTTGGTCCCCCGAGATTCGGAAGCAGTCTGTGCATTGCACCTACCACCTTGAGAATTCCAGGGACGAGACGATCGAAGTGCTCGTCGAAGCACCAGCGGCCGTCCAGTGTTAAGCCAAGGTACTTCATGTACCTGCCTATCCGGACGTCCGCTCCACCGACGCACACCGAGGTCTCAGGTCTCAGTCCCCTTCCGTTAGGACGAGGGTGTCATTGGCGTAGCAGACGATGCTCACTCCCTGTGGGAGCACCGTTTTCAGCACCGCGTCGTAGGCACATTAGTGGGCCAAGTACCGAATAAGAGTTGTGTTAAGCACTGAATTGTTCTGGTTATAAAGCTTGGTATGATAAAAATATCCGATTCGTTCCAACTGAGTCCTCAGGAGTAACAACGCAATTGCGGCCGACCTCAGGCAAGACTAATCTTATCTGGAGCTTAGTATAGAAATCCATGGACAGCAATACAAATTGTTTACAAATTAAATAATTTAAAAATAGTAGCAATAAAATTATAACCAATGATAAAATATCTGTGACATCTGAGCATATCATTATGACCACTTTACCAAATATCCGTATAGGCTGCAAAGCCGACGAGCCGCTGGTACGTTGCCAGCTCTTCGTATTATTGGATTCTTTATTATGGATACGGTTACCCTGAATCTTTTTACGCTTAACCGCTCTGCCAAGAATTAGAATATTCTGTGATATGTACGTTGAGTCTTGTACGGATGAGAGGACAGAACGTATTTCATTAAGAATTGCAAATATACTCGTGCCAACTGAGAACAAAGCCTTGCGAAGTAATAATGATTTAACTATTGACAATGTTACATTATATAATTGTACATGATTGAAACTTTTTAATCTTCTTTTTGATAACATATAGTCATATCGTCCGTATAAAGAGCAATCTCTAATGACAAATTAATGAAAAACCCTAGAAATACCTACAAATAGTTTGTAAGAGTTCGCCTTCTGAAGTTTTACTACACCTATGATTCACGTGTTATTTATGAGTTTGAATTATAGGTACTAAATATTATCGTTAAGACTATATTTATCTAACTGTTCTGAAATATGAATAGCTGAAAGAGAATGATTTTAAAAGCTACTTCTTAATAAATTTCTTCTTAATAAATTTTAATTTTAAAATTTTGTCTTTGTGTTTTTTTTTAAATATTTCTATCTCTATTTCTACGAATAATTACATTACATAACTGAAAGTTAATATTTTAACGGTGAAATAGATTAAATTCCCTGCAGTGGAAATGCTTCCGCAATTGAACTGTAGCCAAGCTGCGAGCTACAGTCCGGCTACAACTGCAATTTGCGGCGTCTTCTAATTCTTCCTTATTTATAGGAAGCTTTCAAGTCGATAGTTTCTGTAATCGTGAGACGTTAGATTTTAAACCACATTAAGCTCAGCTCAGTTTAGCTGATCCCAATTGAATCGGGTTTGCAGTAGCTAGCAATTTCAATGTTTAATATTTTTAATATCATTGAACTAGCAAACGAGCATGCCAGTCCTTCTGATGGTTAGTGGATATTTGTAACCAACTCCATACAGAAAAGGTTTTTATCAAAAGTCAACCACAGATAGATTTCTACTCACGTTGGCCCATATAAAATGAAGCGACAACCACTGGTGTATCAGTGTCACTTACCCGGTCGGTCTATACTTGATATATTATTCTATCTGTAAGAGTCGACTAAAAGGGTATTCTGGGGTTTCAAGTGGCAAGAGTGTGAGCTCGAAGGGTCCTACCAACGACTCCTGGAAGTACAGCGGTATGGGTGGCTGCATACTGTGGTAAGCGCCTAAAGGTCTGACAGAGGATTGACTCACTCCTATAGGGTCATCGCGCTCAGGGGACTCCATTAACGTTCCGTTGAAGATCCTAGAGAGGTATGTAGAGGACATAGGACTGAGGAAGACACCGCTTTAGTGTCGTAAAAAATCCACAAAACTCGATGTCTCTAAGCACTGTGGTTCGTTTTGAAGGTTTTTCACTCGTCAACAAAAAATTCAGATCTGGCTGGTAGAGCACTAAGTCCAACCTAGAGGACAGACTTAATTTCTATTAAAACACGTGATTACAAAACATATCAACCTCGACCATCTTACCTTATTTGTTACTATTATAAAAGCCAAAGTGTAAGAGGATAAATAAATGTTTGCCACTCTTTTACGTAAATACGAAAAATTAAGAAATTTAGTTTTATTGGCCCACAGATAGTCGATGAGCTGGATAAAACATAGGCCGATGGGAAAAGCTGGTATACGTATATAGCAAAGTTCAATACAGTATACGTATATAGTTTTCGTCAACTGTTTTCGAAAATTAAAACGGCCCGCTCGCGCGCATCTACCAACTCTTCGCGAAAGTCGACAGGAACAATTGGAATTGTCTCCGACGTCACTTTGCCTTTGACACGCCCTGACAGCGCCACAATTACCGGCTGCGGGGCCAGAGATAAAGCCCACTTTAATGTCTCAAAAGCTGCCTTCCGACGACAATCTATCACGACATTAAGGTCACGTCACCGGTCGCCACCCCGCACTTACAATCTGAATAGCAAATTTCTTAGACCTACAAGATGTAGGCGTATGGAAGTGGATCACTCCATGCCTGTTCTCTGCTGATTGTGTAGTTACGTCGCATATGTAAAAGATTTGGGAGTGACTGATGGACTCTTGGGTAGTAAATATTTTTAAACGAAGTTTGTAAACCTACTTTAACAGTGAAGGAGACTACTTTGATGAAAGTTTAAACACACTTATCATTTCGATAAACATCAGGTTGATTCGGTAAAATAGATTCCAGTTAAAGCTTAAACAATAAATAATTGTTTGTCTGAATTTCAAAAATAACCTTTATTGTATAATGGGGTATGGTATGGCAAGTCAATTCATTCTGTATAATTCATGTGATTTCGTTATCTTGTATAAAATTCGTATTTTATGGATCTTCTCAAAAATCCCTTCATTTGACTTTTAAATTTTGCAATCATGCCTTTAGTAAACAGTTTATAGGCCCCAACAGAATCTGATAAAGCAGCGTTCATTGCTTAATGAAGGGTGTTTCATTTATGGGCCTTTGTGAAGCCTCTTTAAAATTCAATCGCGAAGTTCGGGAAAGGGTTCAGCTTGCCAATATTAGTGTTTGCTCGGATGCTCGTTTGATTGCACGTTATCGCGGTGTTTGGGTATGTTTATTGAAGCTGCAAACCGTATTACTTGATGTAAGACAACTTCGGGCCATATTGCGATATAAGGGATTAAATCACTATGTGGAGAATAGCGGCATAATGTGGCATAATTTAATTTATATTGTTTGAATTGAAAACATGACATAAACAATTAAATAGGGAAACAATATAGTTTCTAATTTACGACAAAGACACATCAAGTAATTAATATATTCTCGTATAGTAAGCGATGCGGAAATCATAGCGATCCGTCTAATATACTCGTCCAAGAACATCCGGCAGATCGGAAACGCTTTGAGAACTGACAAAGTGTTGCCAATACAAAGTGCAGATCAAAGCGGCCGAGCCGAGAATAGGAGGTACGGCTGGATAAAAGAGGATTTCGATGTCTCTATCTCGGCCGAGGTCTGAGAATTCGTGAATATCACGTAAACTTCTAACCAATCTAATGTGTTATTTTATTAACAGACACCCCTAAATTAAGAGTAAGGCAACCGTCTGACTGCCTTGTCATATCATATCATAAGAAAAGCTGACATGAGAATAATGGTATCTATTATCAAGATATAAACCTAATCCAGTAAGGTGGTAGAAGGAATATAGTTCTATCACCACAGCTATTTCTAGCGTAAAGTAGTTCTTACGTTTCGGTGGAAGGCTGTGGTTGCCGGGTTACTTTCATATAAAACAATCATTTTAGACCTCGGAAGAATCAACACATTTGTGATGGACATTATATGGAACTCCTGTTGTATATAAAGTAGCTTACCCCTATCAATGAGCGGCGGGAGCTGGACATGGAGCATCAAATGGACTGCATGTTAGTTTTCAACTTTAATCTTAGATTAAAAAAAAGTTAGTAAATATCGAAGCGACATGAGAACCTTATCAACGTATGTTTCAGGCCAATGATTTGAAGCCAGATAAGCCACCTTTCTACAAGCATGCATAATATATTAATACAAATATTATTTTTCATGAATACGTCATAAAATTTATTATAAATACATAAATAAATTAAAAAAATATATACTAATGATAACTGTAGCTAAAAGAACAATTATATTGCTGATGTTGGATACCAAGATAAAATGCCCTTATACTCTTATTACCTTATGCATTTTCACAAAATACCTACAACAAAATTATACATTTACAGTTCAAAACTAGCCGAACCGCTTGGTTTTCTCGCCTTTAAAAAAAAAGTAAACAAATATATTTTAGCAAAATTTTAGAGCTTTAACAATTTTAACAAAATCACAATGTTTCAAAGAGGACTGATAGCAACTGACGTTAGCGGCGAGGCGGCGCGCGTATTCTTACGGTTTATTGTGTAAGTTTTTTTGAGGAACCCTTGTATTTTTCCTAAAATAAAAGCAAGTTACGACCAAGTTACGCATTATAATATCAGTTATCTACCAGTGAATATCCGGTCAAACTCGGTGAAGCGGTTTTTGGAGATTAGCGAGAACAAACAGACAGACAGATAGACAAACACAAAATTAAGTAATATTATATAGTAATAGTTATAAGTCTAGAAATAGTAGCACTTTTTGTTATGAGTATCGTATATATTTTCATACATATTTCATAAAAAACTGTTATTATTATGTTGCAAACGATTATTTGTTTGTACAGATTGTATAGTGCTTCATTGCTTTGCAGATTTGGCTAGTTTTATCTCCTATCGTTAACCCGTTCATGGTTGGACGAGCAACAAAGAATGGTCCCACGTGGGCTCGCGGACCGAATTAGAGCCGGCACTGTCGCGGATAAAAAGCTTTCATCCCTCATTTATCATTCAGCCCCCGCTCGGAACAATCCCGGCTCCACTAATAGTTCTGTCTCGTCATGCGTCCCAAACGACGCGGGTTTTAGCCAACATGTCATTACAATATCGCTTTTGGTCGAAAATGTTATAAAGTCAGACCTAATAGGACTCGCAATGATAACATGACATTTCAAACCAATAGGGAAAAATGATACTTATAGGTTTGCTTTTCTATGTACGACAAAACTATATTGTGTTTACCAATTATAAGGTATGCTTATAAGGTAAGGTATACCTATTTTTAAGGGATAAAGGACAAAAATCATCCTTCTGTCACATTTGTAACGCAGGCCGTACCTTTGTACAAGTGTGCCTGTGCCTTTAGTACAAGTTTATTACGTTTCCTCAAAACGTATACATTGCTTGTTTACGTTTTTGTTTTCGACTATACCTTGCAATATACTTTGCATTTGATGGGAGAAAACGTAAACAATTATTGTTTTGAGGCAACATAATAAACTTGTACCTACTAAGAGTACTGATTAACTTTGAAAACAGTACCGATTGTGGGTGGATGTATTTTACTTAAATACACAAGATTTGAATAATATACGTTCCTTATTTTTATCGAGCCGAAGTCGTCATTATTACTCCATATCCGAACAATCCACCATCGCACCATTACTCGCAAAATACTTTATGTATAAACCTAATACCGGTCCTAAGATTGAAAAGCGATAAACTCCGATATCTAACGCTATGATCGCTCGATAATTAAACTGTCGCTCGGAGACGCCTTCAGAGATAGCGATCGCCGGGCGGCCGGCCGCGGGACCAAAGAATTCTTAATTACGCAACTTGCGACGTGATATCAACCCGTAGGCTTCGGTATTTAACCCATTCCCTGAGCCATTCCAGGAATTTGCTTCACTGGACAACTGATTGCGGCGGATCGCTTCGATGGAAGGGAAAAATAAAACGTATTAAAAAAATAATCATGATATTAATGTAAAATTATACAAGAATTTTGTAATTAATCTTGACATAATTTAATCCTTAATATAATTTAATAAATGTAGAATTTGATTATTAAAACTAAATTAAAGTGCCTCAGTAGTACTAAATATTAGAATTTTGTACGAATTCCTCTTATATCAGGACAAAATAAAATTTTTTGCTCAGACAACAACCCTGATATTACAATGAAATTTTTTAAAAATTCTTAAATGTCTAGACTATCTAATATTTAACCTGTTCATAAATATTTGTTGTTATTTTAGTATTTCAATCATTTACAGTCCATTCATGGAATGTACCATCTAACCTGTCCACTATTTAATTAAAGTGGGGTGGTAGAGGGGAATAATTAAATGTCCCCAACACGCTCATCATAACACTGCGGGTTATGGAACACGGGGAGGACAGCGGTGGAATGTTGATAAATATACGTTCTGACTAGTTTCATTAAATTAATATTCATGATTGATTAATTTGTGAGTGTGGTTGAATATGTAAGGTTTCATAATTCCAGTTGAATAGAATGGTTTCTGCGATAAAATATATTTAAATTTGTGCTGTAAAATTGTTATGTTTATGTGTAAATGGTTTTACGTCCAAAGTACTCACGTTACTACTAAGAATACTCACTACCTTGTTTAGGCGGGCTCAGTGGCGCACCCTGGGAGAGGTTCCTGTCCAGCAGTGGACTGATGCGGGCTGATGAAGATGAACTTGTTTAGTACAAATTAGTAATAATTTCTGACTTAATTTCTCTACAATACCTTCGTACCGTTTTTTAATTATTTTCCATTCCATTTTGTTCAGAAATAAAAATAATGCTAAGCTGTGAAACTGAAACCGACACGACCAGAAGAATCCACGTTAAGTTTTTGCATTGCAATGCATTGGAATAGACACAAAAAGGGGAATAAAAACAGGAAAGGTAACAAAGCCGTATAGATGTAACGCAAAACTCGTAGAAACATTGTAACGGTGCGGAGAGCATCGGATTGGGTTCCACAGAATCACACAAAACCCACTAAAACGATTTTCATCGCTTGTTACCTCGTTAGCTGTGTTATACCTGTAGAAATATTTTGTTATGTTTATCATTTTATGTCCATTCAAAGTTTTATAATTCATTTTCTTCAGTTGTTAGATTTATATATTATGTATTCTCCTAAGTATATTTTATATACCTACTCATTATTATTAATAGATTTTACAAGTATCTATGAATAATATGACATACGTATCTTTAATTTTACCCGAATTCCAAAAAAAGAGAAGGTTCTCAATTCTATGTATTTTTTTTTAATATTAATTAAAAAAAATATATATTTAATTAACCCTTCGATATTTTCTACTGGGTGAAATGATTTTGACATTTTTTATTTGAAAACTGATACTTCCCGTGGGATCCTATTTGAATTTGGTTCAATCCTGACAAAGGCATCCCTAAGAAAACCACATAAATCTTAAATTTGCATTAAGTGTGTGCGCGACAAATGGACGAATAACTCAGCTTCTACCGATCCGATTCTCGTGAAACTTCAGATGAACATTAGGTATCTAAGATGAAATGATACAAGGAAAAGTATGACCTTCTACTCTTCGATTCTGATATGTCCTCTACATACTGCTGGCCAAAACCAAATAAGTTAGCTATTTGGTGTTTACGAATATATAATATTAGGATTTCTGAGCAGAGACATACTATGAAAAAATTGATCTTCAACTCTTCAGTCCTGATGATGCGGGGGTACATAAAACCTAAACCATAGTAGCTGGCTATTTGATGCTTACGGATATGTAATAAGATTGATAAGCAGAGACTACGATGAAAAAAATGTCCTTCAACTCCTCAATCCTGATGATATAGGGGTACTGCACACCTAAACCATAAATATTGGCCTTTTGGTGCTTGTAACATGAATAGATGTGACATGAAAGTTTTGATCTTCAATTCCTTAACACTGATGATGCAGAGTACTGCATGCCTAAGCCATAAGAGTTAGCCATTTGGTGCTAACGAATATATAATGAGATTGAAAAGCAGAGAGTACGATGAAAAAATTGGCCTTCAACTCCTCAATCCTAATGATGCAGGGGTACTGCAGGTCTAAACTAGGATATATAATAAGCTTGCTAAGCAGAGACATGAGACGTCTAAATGGGCCTTCAACTCTTCAACCCTGATGATGCAGGGGTACTTCGAACCTACACTATAGAAGTGGGCCATTTGGTGCTTTCGTATATGCAGTAAGATAACTATGCAGACATATAAGATGAAAATTTTGACCTTCAGCTCCTCAAACCTGATGATGCATGCCTAATTTATAGGTTAGAATTGGGTTGAGCTGTAGTGATTTACATTGGATGGATTAGGTTAGGTTGGAACATAATAGAAAACATAAAACCAAGTGAGGGCGCGGCAGCGGCCTGCGAGCGGATTCGCCCAATTCATATAAATACAGACCTAACCTTTATTTACCTCTATATTATTTATAAAAATTTTGTTAGTCATGGCTTCACTAAATTTTACATTTATGCTGGAAGTTGAATTTACGTTTGTATTTATGTTTCAATGTATACTTTCGTGTAAATGTATTTATATTTATGAAGCAAAATTAGTGATATTATATGAAGACAAATATAAGTGAATCATCACTAAAAATCATGAAATTTTTTTTTTAACGAAAAGTAGAAACCGACTTCTATGGCACAAAAAAAACAAAAAAAATATATGTTGGTTTGTTACATACACAATACATAGTTCTAAAGTCGGCGCTCATATACTAGTAGGACATAGATTCGTAGTTGTAAAATAAAATATATTGAGCGCCGACCTCGGGACTATGTACTGTGTATGGAAGAAAGCAACATATATTTGAATAATTTTTTTTTGTGGTATAGAAGTCGATTTCTATTTTTGGTAATTTTTTTCTATTTTGTAGTATAGAGTATTATTTTTACGTATAGTATAATGAGTTTGTATTGCTAAAAACGTCATAAATAATTATTATCATAATGAATTGGCGAAAACGCAGCTTTGTTTAGAAATAAGAAGAAGCAAAGAATCATCAAGCTGAAAGTAAGAATTTGGGTCCTAGTTTTCTTATAGCAAATGTCATCAGCGGTGGTAACTTTTGATTGGCTTCGTAGCGAACATCGAATGTAGGCTTATTTCCGTTGAATAGATTATAGCTCTACAGCTTCAGTGCTGTGTCTCCTGTAACTATATAAGTCTAAAATTTATGATAAGACACTGATATAACTGGGCTATTGAACTCAATCTATTAGAGGTTTCAAGGTTGTAGAACTCTTTTTGGTTTGGCTCTGGAAGCACGACCGCCACACTTATTTCGGCCTAATAAAAGCAGTGTAAGGCACTTATACTAATACGAGGCGTTCCAACTTAGTCCTCAGGGGTTGCAACGCATCTGTTATCAACGCATCAACGCTAAACTCGGCAGTGGCTACTTATCAGGTGAACTGCATGCTCGTTAGCTCCTTCCATACTATAAAAAAGGTATACTAAGTAACTACTAAGCTACTACTAAGGTATATAAATAAGATTGGGGCTAATTTAGAAAATATATTTTATTATATATCATGTATTGATAAAATAAACATCGTATATGAAACCTAACGATCCTTGTTGGTCTTTTATTCTTGTGATCTTTGTTCGTTGCCACATCTGCCGAATTGTGAACAAAGAAGTACATCAAGGCTTACGATTGTTGAGCTGATATCAACAAAATATCTAAAGGTTCTCAAATATTGTATTTAAATATCAAGTTGTTTGTGTTTTTGGTTTATTTTTGAAATATATTTATCATGTAGATCAAGTTTTTCAATTAAAATAGGAAACAAAAAATTGCACAGTCGCATATGGCTATTATATTATTATTATTCGATGTGGAAATACATTAATAAAAATTTAACTGACTAATCCACAACTTATAGTATAAAATATTACCAAAAATAGTACTAAGGAATCCTTTAAATTCATTCCTACATATATACATGTACATCTGCAAATAATGGTTATAAATATAAATTATCATAATTATAAATTACCAGGTTTGCGATATACAAAACAATAATTTCGACATGTGCAGTTCAAAATAATTAAAACATTTCATACAGTTAAGTCCGATCGGAACGTTTTGGCGACTCGCCAGCCACTGACTGAGCCCTACTGGATGCCGACATCTCCGGATCTATCTGCGGCTTCACACCGGGGGGCGAGCGAGCTCTTTTCTTTTCTTTTGCAAGCTAATAGCTTAACCTAATGGTAGGTGTGTGTATTGTACCTCAAGTAGACCAGAGATGACGTCGCACAATCGCAAATGTAATACGAAGTAATCCAGAGTAATCTTCTCAAGATCCGTGTGCTCATGAGCTTATGTGCTCGTGTGACAGGAAACGTATCTAAACGATAGGATAGCAAGAGACTCGATTTGTGTATTTCAACTAATTTGCGTCAATTAACAATAAATCATCCTAGGGCTGTACCTTGGAACAAAACACGATTATATTGGACAATACACAAAATAAACATTATATTTAACCATATATAAACCATAGTTCGATGTTGATATTTATTACATTAAAAGCTTAGGTTCGAAGTTTAGATATCTATACTAATATTATAAAGCTGAAGAGTTTGTGTGTTTGTTTGTTTCTTTGAACGCGCTAATCTCAGGAACTACTGGTCCGATTTGAAAAATTCTTTCGGTGTTAGATAGCCCATTTATCGAGAAAGGCTATATATCATCATGCTAAGACCAGCAGGAGCGGAGCACCATTGAAGAATGTTTCAAAATCGGGGTTTTTTTTTCTAATGAGAGCTTCCGCTGCATGCGCTGCGTAAACGGTTAAAGTTTCGTAAAAATTATGTATGGCAGAATTAATTATCCTTTTCTGCTCTTCCAGTATTGAAAATTTACACAAGGTTTGATACAATACATGTTGTAAGGTGAGTAAATAGTCTTACCACTTATTAGTAGCGTCTTGTATGGGCCGAGCTCCGCAGATGAGGTCCCCGATAAGGAGATGTTCAGGGCGAAGCGGGCCGCGAGGGCCCGCATCGTGTGCTCGCGACCGATTCCTCAAGTTCGAGACCAGGTTGGGCACGTTTACGTACATATCGTCGTCCGTTTTCAGGATGTATCGGACTGAAATTAGGATAAAATTTGATATATAAACTGCCATGCCCACAAATTTTTTAACCTTTTTTAACTTTATTTTTTAACCCCCGACGCAAAAAGAAGTGTTATAAGTTTTACTGCCATCTCTGTCTGTGTGTCTGTCTGTGGACACGTAGCTCCTGAACACTACTCATTATTCATAAATCAATTCAAATCCATACATCCATTTGAGGAACCGGAACTGCAAATACGCAATACACCATTGCTTTTTGTTACCTTTAGTATTTGGGGAAGCACGAAAAGTAAACAATGGGATATGAATAGTGACTAGCTTATATTTATTATGATATTGACAAAAGTGGATGTCTACTGTCTATATCATAACCGACTCATTACCATTAAAGTTGATAATACCCAATCCAATTTTTGCCTATTAAATATCGAAATTTTGATTCAAATTATGATTAATAACGGGCATAATGATCCCACTAATTAAGTTTCGTACATTTTACACACTACTTTACAAAATATGATATATGAAATTTACGATGATTTCATCCACCGTAATAATAATGAAGTTTTAGCAAATATGACAGAAAAATCAGTAATGCATTCGTTAGATATGAACGTACACCACAAGAGTAAACCACATAACCTATTACTGCCCTCATAGAGAAAAAACTTCAAGTAATACAATATTATAAAATGATTTTTACAAGTTACACAGGAAGGTTCTATTTGTGTTCGTTTGTCAGCGACAAAGCCTCCGCTGATAGCATTCAAGTCGCATTCAGCTCTCAACTTCGCAACAAGTTATCAACTCACTGACAAATGGAGTTCTAACAAGTTTCCCGGGAGGTATACTCAGTCTGCTTCATAAGTTAATAATCAAATCAACATTGAAACAAACTTCAAATAACATTTTCTCTGTTACTTTTTTCAATGTATTTTGTTTGTTTATAAATTAGAAGCAAATAAATAATCATCAACTTGGAAGTGAGAATTTGGGTCCTAGTTTTCTTATAGCAAATGTAATCAGCGGTGGTAACTTTTGTTTCTTGCGTGGCTTCGCAGCGAACATCGAATGTAGGCTTATCTCCGTTGAATGGATTATTAGGTCTACAGCTTCTGTGACGAGAATACGTAGTGCGCATGGTAGGAAAATACAATATTATACTTTGTTGCTATACAAGTCTCAACTGAGTTATTTAACTCTAATCTATTAGACGTATCAAGGTGACAGAAAACTTCTTGGTTCGACTCCGGAGGCCCCATCGCCACACTTATTTTTACCCGACTGCATCAGAAGTTGGGTAATGTTTTTCGAGCTTATGTATGTAAGTATGTATGTTTGTTTGTTTCGACGACCCGCGTGGCGGAGTGGTCACCATACCGGTCTGACACGCAGTGGGTCCCGGGTTCGATCCCCGGCCAGATAGAAATCTGAATGATTAGTTTAGGTTTCTGTTCTGGGTCTGGGTGTTTGTGTATTCGTCTTTGTTTGTCCATGGCACCCACGACACAGGAGAAAATCCTACTGTGGGGCTATGAGTGTAGAAAGCGTGTTTGTATGTATGTCATTTCTTTGGCACGCGCTACAGCCCTCAACGGATTGTGACGTATGACATATCATAAGAATCATCTCAGTTTGGAAAGTGAAATAGGCTATATATATATATATTGTACCACTTTTACTTGACTTGATCACAGTTGTCCATCAGCGGCAGTGGCCACTAAACGTCAGGTGGACTACATGGTTGTTTGCCCCTGCTAAATTATAAAGATATACGTGATACGTGAGCATGCAGCCCATCTGATGGTAAGTGGCTTCTGCCGATCATGGACATCTGTAATCAACCCTAGATAAGATCAAAGTCTCACCTAAGGTTAGCCACAGATACGTTGCTACCCCTGAGGACTAAGATGGAATGCCTCGAAAAAGTATGTCTCTCTTACCACACCCTTCAGAACAGAACACAACAGCGCATAACATTGCTGTTATTAGGCAGAAATAGGTGTGGCGGTAGTGCTTCCGGAGTCAAACCACAATGAGTTCTACCACCTTCGTGATTTTACGTGACGTTACATGAAAAATCACGTAACGTAAAACCGTTAAAACGATTAAACTATTTGTACCCGTAAAATCATAACATACATTCTGTTTTGAATATTATCTGCGTTCAAAATTGGTTTCGCACATAATCTGATGATTTGTAGCCTCTTTTAAAACAAAACAATAAGCAAAGTCATTTTCTCCAACACATTCATTATTGTTAACTAGCTGGTATGTTGTCCACTAAATACGAGTTCCAAGGCCGTTTTTATGTTCAGATTCTATACAGAAGAACTCACATTAATAACTACATCCCCGAAACTTTGTTTGCTTAGATTTTGAAGGGTTTGACCCCGCCAGGAACACGCGCGGTCCAAACTTTACAACTTATAACAATACAAAACCCTCGTTATAAATGAATCTTTGTCAGTTCGGGTCAGATCGATGGGATAAACATCCTTCTCCATATATATATATATATATATATATATATATATAAGTCCTTATAAATACTATTCAGAATCAGTGTCTACTGATAGCTAATATTATGAGTATGTTTGTGATAAATAGATACATTCGTCTTCGATCACCAACCTACGTATATATATGTACATTACTAAGCTTTTCTTTAATGGACGCGCATTTACATTTTTGATTTCTTCTTCTTGCTTATTAAAAAGTCTAATTAATAGTATTGTCTCTCAAGTTCAGTAGGAGAACAACGTTAGCAATACCGACCCAGATGCAGTGGATTTGTTTTACAGTATTTCGCTAATAAATATAGCTTTATTGTCCAATGTATCCAGCGCAGATATTTTATGACTGACGCATTGATAACGTTTCAAATGCTAAAAAAGTGGGGCACGAAGCGAACGTGTCAATACATCGCAACGTGAATGAAATACGCGTTGTCACCGCTACAGCTGGGGCGCGATAAACAATGACGGGCCATTCTTCTCGCGAAAACCGATTTCTGACGATAAATCTTCAGTTTCAATCGCAACAATCATTTTTGGTCGCGACGGAACCTCCGTCAAAAAACATTGTAGAAGAGTACCGCCAGTTTTGATGTGTAAAAAATAGATAAGGCAAAATTTTAAAGAATAAACGCTTCAGGAATCTGAATATGTATAATTTTTATGGATAATAAATAAAATGAATAAAAATATATTTATTTCACTTTTTCACAAAAACACAAGTTTTGAGACAGCCCCAGAAAGTAATAATAATACTTGTGTCGGGGTTTTCTCGCTCTTTTGACACGTGACAATTTTTGTGCAGGACTTGTTACATTAGTATTTATCTAATAAAAAAGAAAATTTACCTTATTTATTTACTATTACAAACTTCTTATAGGTATTACTATTAATTTTACTTTTATTATTTTTATATTTTATGGATGTTTATACTTTTGAATTTGAAGTTACAAACTGAATTTAAAAATTTAAGTTGTGATGGTAAAGGTCACGGCTGCTGTCCATGGACACCTTTAATCAACCTTACTGAACTTAATCTTACCTGAGATCAGCCATAAAAACTTAAATTGGAACGTCCCGTGTTTCTCGCTACGTACTTAAAGCAAGAATACCCCAGCGCTTAACACTGTTATTACAAGATAGAAATAAGTGTGGCAAAGGTGCCTAAACATAATAAATTAAATTTAAAAGAATGTAATGTAAAAGAATATATTCTGCTAGGAATGTTGCCGCAGTTTGAAATAAAACGTTTACGAGTTACATTTGTAATGGTTATAATACGAGCCCGGCAAGGGTCTAGCGTATCGATCCCAGGGCGACCTCCCGCTCTCCTGCAATATCAATTTAAGGGGTTTATCCCACACTCCGAGGACCGTTTTATCACCCAATAAACTGCCGAAGCTTATAGATATTCATAAATATTGTCGTTTATTATTCATGAATCGTATCGGTTATTATGATTACAAAGTTAAGAGGAAATTGAATATTTTGTACTCTGTAAAGTATAGTCAAATTTATGACGTAAAATATGACCTATTACAGGCGTGTAATTTTTTTTTTCTTGAGAAGTTTCCTCCTGCGAAGTATACATATGTACATAGAAACACATCCCATTGCATTAACGGTTTAAAATCATGAAACAACCTAAATTTAATGATAACACTTAATGTTTTCTTGTCTCATAAACCGGGTAAATCACGAACAAATGAGTAATAATTCTTAGAATCAAAAGTAAACTGAGACTGGCACGAGTATTGTAAATTGATATTAAAAGCACCTTTGGGCCACTTTCAAATTCCCGTTTATTATGGTAAGACAATGAGTTGTAGATATTATTTACCATTTGGGAGTTGGAGTGCTCGTATGCTATATGATTATGATAATTTTCTCTCATACCAAACGTCGTTAACCTCAACAACATCCAACTAGAGACTTCCACATTTTGATAATTTGATTTTTATCTTAAGTACTATTCCTAATGTGTATATTTTTCATTTAAATACTTATAGAAGCACTATCGTTCCATTTTTTTTTTACAAATATCTTTTTCGATACGGACGTACCGAACTCTTTTTATAAGTAGAGAAAGTTCTGTGTATATGGTTGATGTTTTTGAATACTCGTACTTCCATGCCATGTAAATAATAACTTTAAATTTACGAGGTCGGTTCTAAAGTGGTAGATTTCAAGTCATCAGTGGACCGCTGAATAACGGAAAACAAAAGAAAGTGGCCCAAATTGACTTTATATAAATTTTCATCTCTCCTTAGGATCTTTTATCTTCTCGCAAACGAAAAGACAAAGTGAATTTCGTTATTTCATGAAATTGTTGAAGTATTTCTATTTCAATAAAGCGATGAGATGAGGCCGCGAGTTCCCGTAGCGTACCATTTCCACTGTTTAAGTTCGATCTCGAACTGGCTACTAAAGACATTTACTTTGAGAAAATCAATATAGGAAATGAGGTTCCTTTGAATGGAAGTTTTCTCAAGTAATATGACTCTGAATGTGCTCTTTTAGATTGTATGATTAAATGGGTTTTCAAACTAAGTAGAAAAATAGTAAAAAATACACCTACAAAATAGTATCTACATACCTTAATAACAATATTAAATTTATAAAATTTGATAATATTAAGAGTATTTATTTCTTGAATTTAGATAAAACAATTACCATATAGTATAGTTAAATTGTGTACTAAATCTGGAATGTAAACATCTAAATTTTAGGGTTACTCCGGCGAGAATCTACTCGTATTATATTATTCATCAACGGTATGTTGTAAACTTGGTAGCTCATTATTTACTTAGGAATGATTACCTCTCTAAAATATAACAAAAGCAGAAAATATGTCGGAGCGTGTTCAAGAATCTTTTGTATTACAGTGTCGTTTAAGGCCATAAGTTAATTTATTCATAATTATGTTCGAGCAAACTTCATTTAACTGGGCCTCAGGCGGCGGCTGCGCTGCGGACCGCGAGAAATTGTTCTCTCCTTATTTTAAAGCAATTTTAGTTCGTCCATCCCTCTTTGTACGTCCAAAGACGTTGGTGATAATATCAATTTTTGAACTTTCTTCCTTAACCTTAAATACAAACGGCAAAAAAACACGTTTTTATATAAGCCCCCCTTAAGCATTCGTTTTGTTCTTTTTTTTTACTATTTGCTGTTATAACGTCAAAAAAAAAGAAATTATCTGTGAAAATTTCAACTGTCTATGACGGTTTTTAAGATACAGCCTGGTAACAGGCAGACAGACAAACGAATAATCAGACTGCGGAGTCTTAGTGATAGGGTCCCGTTTTTACCCTTTGTTTGTGGTACCCTAAAAATAACACTCGATAAACAGGATATTTACTTTCTGATAAACTAAAGATATTGAATTTTAAAAATCAATAAATATTTTATTCGTAAACATCGTAAGTGTTAATCTTTAAATGGATCCATACTGTTATTTTAATTAACTTGCTAATCGACCACTTCAAGAAAGTTTTGAATCAGACTAAGTTGGAATGTTAGTTTGTTATCTTATCACTCTGATTAATTTTGTCATAGTAGCTTCAGTCAAGGGCCGTCGAACCATGAAGACTGATTACTTACCTACTAACTTATTATTAATGGCTGGCTATAATTTACCCGATAATACTATGTACCTTTCTCCTTTGGGAAGTCGGTTAAAAATTACCTTTCAATGTTTTTATAATATGGGAGTGGCAAAAGAGCATGCAGTCCACCTGATGGTAAGTTGCCAATGCCACCCATGTACATCTGTAATCAACCCCAGGTAAGTTCAGACTCGTATTTGAAATCAGCCACAAATGCGTTACTTTTTTTTTGTTTTCGAGGGGAAAACCTCTTAAGGTACCTGACGTCGTGGGAGCGACGCCAGTTTATTGGATTTTTACCGCACTAAAACACCCCCAGTGGCTGTCCTCGGCGCTGCGGCAAGGACTCCGGGATCTCCAAAAGAACGCAAACTTTCCTCTGAGCTCGTTGCCCCATCAATCCACCCAAGTAAGCGGTTAGGCCCACCACACCGTCTGGTCTTTACCGCGTTATGCGACCACACATACTGCCGTCCTTCCCGAGGTCGCCTGACTGGACGATTCGAGCTCCCACTCTTGCCGCCCGCAACCCCGAAAGCCTCTTTTAGTGGCTTCATACGAGAGGCAGGGGATACCGTAGCCCTATTCTAATCCCGGAACTACAGGGACGCGGCGCCGTACTCTGGCACGTTTGGCGTCTTCCTTCGCAGACATTACGTCCTTGCAGAAGGTGATCATGCCGTCCCAGGCCTCTCTACGCTGAACCATCGCCGCAACGATGGCCGCCGGAATAAGATCTGCTTCAACTTTTTGGCCGAGGATCCGCCGCTCAGACTCTCGTGCAGGGCAGTACTGAAGCGTGTGCTGTGCGGAAACCTCGTCGTGCCTGCAATGGTCACAGAGGGCCGTCACCTCTCTTCCTATACTGTTACGATACTAACCGTTACAGCCATGTTCGGTGAGTATCTGAGTCAAACAATAGGTCACACGACCGTCGCTCCTCAGCCAAGCTCGACAGTTTAGCAGGATAGTGTCGACCACCCGTTGGCGTATACAACGTGGCTCCTCGAGTCGATCACGCCAGCTCTCCTTCGAAGCGCTTCAACCGTTTCGGCCTCGCAGGGATCAGTCCCCTGACGGAGGACGCGGATCTTACGGAAAGCCCATCCATCCATGTCCGCCAGGATGTTAAGGGCGAAAACCGCCCCAGGATTGTCGCCGCCTCGTACGTATGGCATGGTACGATAACCACAGTTGACTCGAATTGCGATCGTACGTTGCGCGGAATTTAACTTCCGCACGGAGCGCCGACTGCCAGACAACTTGTCCGACCTCACCGGCGCCCCGTAGAGCGCAATCGAGCGAACCATCCCCGCATAGAGGCGGCGGACTTCTTCCCTTGGTCCCCCGAGATTCGGCAGCAGTCTGTGCAATGCACCTGCCACCTTGAGAATCCGAAGGACGAGACGATCGAAGTGTCTGTCAAAGCACCAGCGGTGTTAGGCTAAGGTATGGCCATGTACTTGCCTATTCCGATGTCCGCTTCGCCGATGCACAATGAAGTCTCAGCTGGCGCGACTCTGGGCCTGCAGCTGTGAAACCACATGGCCTTGGTCTTCTGGGACGCTACCTCCAGGCCCAACCTGTGGATCTTCGCTATGACGCGTGCCACCGCGAGTTCTGCTAGCCGAGCTGTCCTCTCAAAATACTCCCCTTCCATGAGGGCGAGGATGTCATCGGCGTAGCAGACGATTCAGAGATAGGCAAAGGAGTAGGCAGTCCACTTGATGGTAAGTTACCAATGCCGCCCATGGACATCTGTAATCAACCCCAGGTAAGTTCAGAGTCGTACCTGAAATCAGCCACAAATGCGTTGCTACCACTGAGGACTAAATTGGAATCCCTCGAATAAGTATGCCTCCTTTACTACCCTTTAGACCAGAGCATCAGAGTACATAACACTGTTGTTATCAGGCAGAAATAGGTGTGGCAGTGGTGCTTACGGAGTTGAGCCACAAGGGGTACTACCTATTTTCAATTTATCAACTGATCACTGTAAATTGCCGTAATAACTTCTCTAATATATAATATGAAGATGAATTTCGCACTGTACCCAGCGCTTGCTGGAGTGGCACACCGCTGCACTCCATTGCGCTGCAAACACTTCACGCTGCTCGCTTCACTTTTATTTAATTACAACTGCCCATCCTCTCGGCTCAATTGATCTGCGCAGAGTTTTATAACCTTTATTAACATTTATTTTAAATTGAAAATATTTTAAAATAAGTAAGTGCGCTTATTTCTCGACAGCGTCAGAGGGTTATGTTTTTCGAGCGCATGTATGTATATTTGTATGTATATATGTTCATTTCTCTGGCACGGACTACAGCCCAATCGGCGTGACGGATTGTGACAAATGATATATCGTTGGAATCGTCACAATTTGCAGAGTGACATCCTATGTCTATGTCAACTGAGAGGAGGATAGTGACTCTTTGAAACTATAACATTGTGAATTAGGAAACATTTTCACCTTACTCGTAATATGTAATACTTGTCGAAACATAAGCTAACATCTCACAATAGAAATAATATCTTGAAAAGTAATTCTCGTTATAGCAAATGAACCATGAGTGGTTATCTAAGCGGGGCGTATGCCAAATAGTTCAAGTACAAAGAAGCGCACATGACCTACTTACATCCGGCTCGATGCGAATATGGGCCAGCGCTTCTTAATCCCTGGAGAACTGCTCCAAACGACACATTGTCTTTCAGTCAATCTATACAAATAAACAAACTTGACGTGTCCGTTTATGATTTTGAATAATTTTCTTTTTTATTACTTTTTTTTAACTTATTTATATACATAATCATATTCTCACACATACTATAATACATGACAATAATTAAAATACTTGTAAAAATATAAACAATTAAATATTAAAACGTCATCCGAATTTTCTATGAAATACCTTAAAAACTTCGCACGCGTTTATACAATTCGTTTTGTGTTTTAATTTAATGAACAGTATTTAATAGGAAATGTATAATGTTCTTACACTAAAATTATGACTTAATTATTTAATTACTGATATACCTACTACAGTTAACAAATGACACTAGTATATTAGATGTGATACATTTCCGTTGCTAACCTTTGCGTTTATGTCTAAATTAATACAATACTTATTGCTAAAACTGTTTTAACCTATGATTCGATCTCTGCATATTATTCTGATATATCTCTTGTTTACTCTTCAGTAACATAATTTTAACGTATCTTGTGCAACTTTACGACATTCACATCTGAAATAATGCATATTTTTATTTTTTAAAGGTTATTAAATAGCTAAGTTATAAGATTTTATTGTTGATCATTAAAACAGCCAATGAGTGCTAAGTGGCTACGGTCATAAATAAAACAGGAAGAATAAATCACCCAGAAAAACATGTAGTAGGAAGAAAAATATTGTAGTATTTTCTACTTAAATCAAGTAAGACAAGAGCTAAGTAGCGTGAGATACACGGGCAGGAGACAGCGTGGGAAGCGATATGTTAAGAATAATAAATAAGTAACACGCGGCTTAGGATCACAAATGTGGCGTGAAACAGCGAATAGCGAAACAGCGAATAGAGATCGCGAATTGTTATTTAATACATGCTTACCAAGCGGTTTCAACTGTGTGTATCCTCATTTATATTTATTTCAACGTTCTATTATATTTCCTAGGTAAGAAAATATTACCTTAGTGATGATGATAACACCCTTGTGAAGGTGGTAGAACCCTTTCCGTTGGATACTGTAAATACTTATTTATGTTTCATGAAGTAAAGTGTCTTTTAGTTTCTGACGCGAGCAATTACAAATTGCCTCTTACAATATTTTTTCTACGCTACCACCAGATCAGGACAGTAGCGAAAATAGGACTAAATTCTCGTTTACTATTTCAATCTTATGTAAAAAAAACGATTTAATAACAAGTGCTGCGGTGTGTTGCGGTCCCGAGGACCCGCGACTGCTGCTTCTCCCGCGACCGTATAAACCACACGATTTATTGCCCTTGCCGCGAGGGATGTGACCTAATAATTTTCGCTCCGTGCCCTCGGTGCGATACAATTTTTATTTGATCCCCAATTTGAATGTAAATAGAGAGCCGTCAGGCATAATTTCCACTGAAGACTGAAGACCCATTGGGAAATTGATTGGATTTCGAAACAAACGAACACAAAATTAATTGTTGGAATACTCTACCGATAAAAACAAAACAGGGATCACAGGGTTATTCAGAAACTCTTCTCGACCTAGTATAATTGTTGTATTAAATCAATTCTATGAGATCAACATAGTTTTAGCCAACTCACCCAGCTATGAAAGGGCACCACCCCTCGAGGCAGCGCCTTAAGACAAACTTAGTTCAAGTTTAAACAATAGCACTTATGATCGTGCAGTAAATACATAGTGTCGCTTACAGTGTACAACAGTGTATAACAGATTTCAAACCACGAAACTACTCCTTAATACTCAACTTATACCATATTTCAATGATTCACGTGTTTAGAATATGAATGAGTGACTAAAATACAAAAGAAGAAAGAAAGAGGAAAGTTACACTTTTGAATCTGAATCGCAGAGCTGCTGTACTACTAAAGCTAGGACCAAGAAATGACGCCAGATTTATTCTGTGTTTTGGAAATTAAGACAGGATGTTTGATTTTCCACCCTCAAGGGGTTCAAATAGGAGTTGAATGTTTGTATTGTTCTGTATTATAGTCAGCGCGTACGGAGTCGCGGACAAGAGCTAGTATATTATACTAGCTGCGCCCCACGGTTTCACCCGTGTATTAGTTACTACAAAAAAAAACTAATT
>MOOZ01001819.1:768584-782720 GCA_002930495.1 Cecropterus lyciades | reverse complement strand
TATGTCTATCTTTTCAGGTAATCTCACTGTACCCTTTTATATGCTAACCAAATTTGTTCCAAAATAATGCATTATTTGCGAAGTTGTTTTTATAAATAGGTATAGTTTTTATTCTTATCCAAATAAATACATAAATTAGTTTTCTTTGTAGTAAATAATACGCGGGTGAAGCCGTGGGGCACAGCTAGTCTTTCTATAAATTGCGTATAAGGGAAATCTACTCTATGTCTAAGCGTTTATCTAACTGCCTTTCCATGTGAGACCTGCATAAGTTCGCAACTGATATAGAACAAAGATACCTACTGGAGGTAATCGTGCTTCCTAAACATCGTACACAGGAACAAGACACGTGCAAGCCAAATAAATCCCTTACGGTGTAACACCAACGGTCGTCCACGACCCGCCCTCCGCCTCCCCCACTTCCCCCGGTCATCAATCGCGACTCTTCCACTTCATCAAACTACTAAATCGGAGAGAAAGCAACCGTCCAAGTGGAAAATTATAGAACTGCTCGCTGGCACTTTTCATTCATTCCTCCATTTTAAACTTTAATGGCGTAAACGGGTCGTTTTCGCGCGTTTTGAAAATAACAAACTTCTATTTGTCGGTCAACATAAATGGAATGAATTAATTAAACATTATATTTCTCACGGAGTCATTGTTTTTATAAATATAATTTCAATCTGTCAATTTAAACAAGGTTGTAGCAAGGGCCTCGCTGGGGGCTATAACCTTATAAAGAATTTACTTAAATTAAGTTTAAATTAAATTATCTGTTAGTATCCTGTGGGTGCTACAGTTCCGTATGACATACTCATTATACTTTTGTAAAATTCGAAATGAACAATGACTTCTTACCCGTTTTGTCTTAAACATTGGTTCTATGTAAGATCCCCGGCCAAATAAAATCTGATGAATTCTTTTAGATTTATTTTCTAGGTTTCGGCTCGTGTATTCGTCTTTGTGTGTGTCCATGACATGACACTTGAAAAATCCTAGCGAGAGGCTATAACTGTAGGATGCCTTATTTTTACAAAAGTATAGTTGAATAATGGTTTTTATTTTAACATTAGCATCAGGCAAACTGCTTCAAAAAAATCCAAATTTTGTAAAATCATTTTACTCAATCAAGGCTTTGCAGGTAACTCGCCGTAAATATGTATATGTAGAAATATATAAAATATATTAACAAAATAAGGTCATTCTATTGGACGCATTACTGCAATACTAATTATTATTAAAATAATGTACCCGCTTATGGCCCGCATTACCTGTTACGAGCCCGCTGTACACCTGGTCTGCCCCTCACTCCACCACCCCCACCACCCACAATGTGCACAATAACTTGTTATATGTTACCTAAATGCACCTATTGTGTAGAGAGAACCCCTCTGATTGCGATTATTCCAGTCAATGTTAGTGCCTAAATAAAACAATGATAACAGTATCTTGATGGCTGGCAAAATAATAACGGTTTATAATGCTGATAATTCTAATTTCGATTTAATATTATTTTAAAAACATGGAATTCTTTTTTCTAAAATCGTCACTTTAATATTTAATAGTTAGTGTTTTGTTTTTAATAGTTAGTGTTGTGTTTTGTTTGTTTTCATCACATTCGAACATTTTTCGTCATCATCATGGATTAAAAAATCGTCGTTAAAAATTCGAGTAATTATGGAGTATGAGTACTGTCGAGAAGTTCCTTGCACTGTTCAACAGGCAAACAAATGAAGGAATTCCGAACTGCATTGTTACTTGTGACGAAACATGTATCCTGTTCGACAATCGTAGTCGCTCAAAAAGTTGGTTGGATCCTGGTTCAGCACCCAAACAATGCCCTAAACGAAAACTTACCCCTAGTAAAGTGATAGTCACTGTTTGGTGGTCTAACGCGGGTGTAACCCATCACAGCTTCTTACCAAACGAGATGAGCATTACTGCAGATGTGTATTATGAAGAACTGAACACAATGATGGAGAAGCTCGAACGTCTCCAACCAGCTTTGGTCAATCGTTCAGCTTCACTGCTCTTGCACGACAACTCGCGACGTCATACTGCACAGCAGACGGTCTCCAAGCTATAAGAGCTGGGGTTGGAAGTTCTCCGTCATCCGCCGTACTCACCAGACCTTGCGCCTACAGACTTCTACTTTTTCCACAATTTTGATAACTTCTTGGCGGAAAAAAAATAATAATAACCGAGAGGCAGTACGAAATACCTTTGAAGAATTTTTTGCCTCCCGTCTAGCTGATTTCTTCAAGAAGGGCATGAATAAGCTATCAATGCGTTGGCAAAGATGCATTGATTGTATTGGGTGATTACTTTGATTAATAGAAACAAAAATATAGAAAAAAATATGCTTTATTTATTTCATGAAAAACGAAAAACCTATTATTATAAAAAAAGCTAGGATATGTCATGTGTCGTGGATGCAATTATCGTACTCAAGAAAGAATATACCTGAACCCAGACCCAGAATAGATAACTAAATTCACCATTCAGATATCTCAGATTGGGGATCGAACCTGGAATCATTTGCGTGACGGACCGATATGATAATCGAGAGCCACGCTCGTGTTTGATTAAATCCCTGTCACAGATAGTAAAACTTACGTGACTTTGCAGTCAGGAGCATTCCAATGTAATTCCATGAGCTAAATTACAGCTATCCTTCAAAAACCTGGAATTAATGGGTCTAATTGAATGGCAATATTGTACTACGAGGTTAAATTCATTAGACTCCCACTACCCAAACATTCCGTTTTGAAAATAAGAATAAAATGAGGAGTCGCCGGCTGAAACACTTTTTGCCGGCGTTTATTAAAAGCGGTGAATGATGGAGCCATTTATAACAGATTACTACGAAGGTAGCGAAAGCGAAGATGATTTTTCCGTCGATGAGAAATGAACGAGGGTAAATGTGTAAATAATATTCCATAAAGCGGCACGGTCTGCCTGTCGATTGTCGCTTAAAGGTCGATAATAATACGAAATTTATATGAACTAACTGTGCCCTCAGTACGAGTAATTTGTTTCCTCAAAACAATCTATGTTAACGTTTTTGCCCATCCTTACAAAGTACATTTCAAGTTATGACCGAAAATAAAAACGTAATCGTGAACATTGCAATGTATAGGTGAAACGTATGTAATGTTATGATAAGGTAATGTTGGGACAAAGTTTCAGAACAAACATTTACATTTATCTATTCTTTATCCTGCCAACAAATACATTCTCGCATGTTATATATGTACTTACGTCAACATGTATGTGTATATAACTACCTGTATGTGTAATACGAAGATTTAATCGCACACTTTGTGGAGAACTTGTCTCCTACAAGTCGACATTCACAAAGTTGTTAAATTATCTGAGTAACGAATTGCCACTGAGATCCTGCGAACTTTTGGTGTAATCTTGCTTCATAACTTTAATGAAATTTAAGCGTATAAGCAAACCTATATAATATATTCATAAGCTATTCAAAGATGTAGTATTTTTAGTCTTCTACTATTTATTATATAAGTAGTAATTCCCTAAAAACAATTATTTAATATCTAAAAAATGTATTATTTCGCAAGGTGATTAAACAAGTATAGTTCGACTCGAAGTACCAACGCCACACCTATTTCTAGTATGAAACAGTTCTTGCCTTTCATTGGAAGAGTGTGTTTGCCGGTTCACTTTCCCATCTTAGTCTCAAGAGCAACGCATGTGTGAGTGACTTCAGATAGAACCTCAATACTATATAAAGTTGCTTACACATGTGTAAGCAACTTTATATAGTATTGAGGTTCATGGGCGGCAGTGACCACTTACTATCAGGGGGACGGCGTGTTCTATTGCTACTTCACAATTATAAAAAAAAAAAACATTTAATTCGTGAGAATATTAAAATTGGCAAAAATAAATAGCTAATGCTACTTCCTAAATAACATAATTGGTACAGCCACTGGTGTCTTATCGACTCACCTACGTCTTCACATACAATAACTGAATAAATAAATCGAATGATCTTCTTCAAAAGATTTAAAATTACAGTGTTACTTGTTTATCAAGTGTCGGTGGAGAGGTCAACAGTAATTCAGTTAGGGTGGTCCGGAATCAAGTTAATTTTCGATTTGTTTGCCGTCTCGCTTTGAGAGGCGAAAAGTATACGTAATAGAATTCCGGTAGAGAAAAATCAAGCAATCGAATTTCCAAAGAACACAACGCTAATCGATGTTATATTTTTCCTCGTCCAATATTATTTTCGATTATCAGTGATGGCCGAATAGTCGAAACTCGGCCTCTTAAACAAGATTATTATTTTTCGTTTTTACATAAAATTTCTTACGTTATTTACAAATAATATATTCTAAAACCTTTATAAACTTATTTCAAGTACAAGAAAACATAGAATGTCGAAGTATCCGATTTCAGGGAAGCCCGTTCCCGGAGGCCCGGAGTCAAAGAATTGTTGACCCGAAACATTCCCAGAGATTTATTACCCACATAATAGAAAGGAAGATTTATTTCACTTTTAAAAAGGAAGTTTGGAATATTCAATCACAAAAATAAAAGACAACAATATTATACTTAATACAGTAAGAATAATTTATGTATGGCTATTTTGGGAGTTTATCATTTTATAACAATCGAATATGTTACTTTTACTGATAATATATACAATAAATCATTTATGATAGACATTGCTCTCTTAAAAATATATTTATTCATGCCAATGATACTATTTAAACAACACCGTTGGTACTTGCGTACCTCTTGATATTTCTCTGTTCATATTTCTTTATGAAGTTCCTGGGATTCCTTCGTGAAGTTATTCACGTCATATCCATCGCTACCATTGTAAACCAAATTGAAAATATTAAATGCTATGATATTTCTTTACATTTTCTCCATTTCTGTTATTTAAAACTGTATACGCAAGAAGTTGTACTACATCTACAGTTCACAAATAATGACTTATTCTCAATTATTGACTAGTTACAAATAATAAAACTATACAAAACTAAACTCCAAATACTCATAAACAATATTACGAACACCATTCGATAAACCGATGCTTTCATGTGAATATTCATAGCGGCCGCGGCTCAACTCACGACCGCTGAATATTCCAGTGAGCTGTCGTAGACCCTGAGCCGGGCCCAAACGGTCCGACACCATTTAATCAATTATTGTAACTCAAAAATAGACTTCCAGGTGTGACTAAAAGGAGCTTATTTTGATGTACTTGTTTTTGGTTGATGTCTATAAATAGCATTTAGAAATTTTAATACAAAATAGAATTTGCGAATGCTTGTCATTAAATCCCCAAACGTTACCGATGATATAGTTAGTTGGTTTACGCAATACCTGTATTTTAACTTACTCTTTAAAGAAGACTGATTGCCGGGCCACCAATAATGTTATATGTGGCAAACAATTTAATCCTCAAGAGTGACAACATGTGTGATCGACTTCAGATAAAACCCCTGTTCCATATGAAGTTCCTTATAGATGTCCATGGGCAGCACTACAGTCACTACTCTGCATGATCTTTTACTACTTCAATCTTATAAAAAAAAGATTTATCACACAACTATAGGTATTATCAGATAAATTATATACAAATTATTTTATTTTATTCTTTTTTAAAATAAACATTTTTGTTTTAGGTCAAATACAAGCTGATTTTACCAACTGTCGCGGTTAACATAATTGTAATATTTTATGCAGAATTTTAAAGTCACTTAGTACAACTGACAGCTGGCAGGCCTCAACTGGAGACACAAGGATCCCTGGGGAAGAGGGAAAATATTAACGCGATTTTGTTTACAAAATACATGTGTAATATTTGATTATGAAATATTACACATGTGTAATCTCTATGAATGAGATATCTTTAATACTTATGAAATAAGTATGAAATGTACTACCTCCACACCTACTGCTGCCTAATAACAGCAGTGTTACGCGCTACTATGTAGTGTTTTGAAGGGTACTGTATGGGAGACATACGTATCCGAAGCTTTCTTAGTTTTCAGGGATAGCGACGCATATGTGGCCAATCTCAGGTCATCAACATACTAAGCTTACCTGGAGTTAATTACAGATTTCCATCGGCGACTGTTGCCACTTATGTATTATTAAGTATTTGCATACTCATTTGCTACTTATATTTATTGAAAAAAATAGATGTTACAGTTAATATATATATATTATGTCGGCTTAATATACAATCTTTTTTTATAAAATAATATTTTTACAGAACTTTTACAGGTAACACACTTTTTGCTACCTTCCCAGTTTCAAATGTAACATACCATACATATAAAAAGTAAAATAATTTTTCATTGGCAATAAAGCAAGTGATTATTAATTTTTAACACAAAAGCTATTCGGCGACTCAAAATCTGTGTGTGATGGTCAGATTTCAAATCTCCAGCGTGGAATCCATTACCTTTGAGCTATGTCGTATACTGGTAATCTGTATTACCTTACTGTATTAGTGCGTCCATTATACTGCGGCACGGCAGATTAGATAGTATCTCGAGGATTCCATTCGCTCTCGTTTTCGTGAAATGGCATTAGGAGTTTCGTTACTTATTTATTGTTCGTTGGAACACGCCCTGCTCCTTGCGCCCCGCGCCCCTCGCCCCGCGCACATCTTGCGAACCCTACGTTTCTCACGCAACTTAGCACTTGCCTTACACAATGCCAAAGAAATACTACTTTATCTACTTTTCTGCGAGGTTTGTTCACCACTTACTTGTGCTTTATAAATGAAACGTATCGTAGTTAATAAATCTGAATAAAGAAATCTTTGTATCCACTCATATTCATCTGATATTATAATAGCCATAAAGACTATGTTGGATTGGAACGCCTCAGTTAAGTACCTCTCGCTTCCAACACCCTTCCAAAACCAGTAGCGATTAAAACTGCTATTATTAATCTGAAATCAGTGAGGCGGTAGTACAACTAGAGTGAAACTGCAAAATTTACCTTTTAATAATTACAACTGATTTCCTGTTTAGGTCTTAGAAATTGCCTGTTATTTAAAGTTATCCAAAGAAACTGGATTGAAAATCATTTAATATTACGAGCGGCTTGCTAATCTCTTAAATCGCTTCTCGTTGTTACCTCAGTTAGTCAGTCATTCATCACTCACATATCCAACACCCCGATAAAGACGAATAACCTTCTAATTCTGCGATCAATTCCATAGGGATTACGACCCATGTTCCTGTCGTAGGGAACCAGTTTTATATAGGTCACTCGGTCATTGCCCGCCTAGTATTATGGTTTGATAACGAAAAACCTATTGTAAAACCTTATTTGCAAATATAAAATTTAATTTGGTTGGATTTAGAAAAATAATGTTATAAAAAAGTGAAGCCTTTTAGTTTATAGCTGGTAACAAGAAATTCCGCATAACGCAAAAGTTCGAAGATACAAAAAGTTTAGTTCTGTGACCGATATTTAACGAAGACTAACTAAATACTGGTAGTTTTACTGAAACTAGATTTCTTCATTATAGCTTCAGTGAAGTTAAGTGGAAAGAGCTAAGAGAGTTTGCGGCCACCATAACCGATCACCGGCGGCACTTTAATCTACGCACTCACTGCAACTTAAATATATAAATACTGTAGAGCTTTAGTTACCAAAGTGGTCTAGGTGGACCCCCAGGGAACAACCGGAGAACCGACAGATCTAAGTTGGCGTGACATGGAAATGGAGTTCCACAATTCACAAGCGGGGTTCCACGAATTTTTTTGACACAATTCTCAAAAACGATTTAGAGTGGACGACCTTTTCTTGTCGTCAAATTGTAAAGACACCGATGTCAAAAAGTATTTAGAGTTGACGACCTTTTTTGTCGTCAAATTTGGCGACCTTCTTTTTTAGATTTTGTCCTTATCGTGGTTAAAACTCAGCCCAAACGCAAATTTCCATAGTTAAATCTGCAGCTACAACTCGATAAAAATGTGATTTTTTATCGAGTTGTAGCTGCAGGGAGTCCGCCGGAATCAAGTAAAGTTTACGAATGGTCTATGAGAAAAAAGTCTGAGAACCTCTAGAGTAATTTGTTTTAGGCTAATCATACCGTACGGAAAAAAATACTCGGAAACATGGCCAGTTAAAAAATTAAATCTGAACGTACATGTAGATATGTCAGCCGAGTGAATATCTAACGAAAATTCATTTTCGCGTGACGGGCAACGGATGTGCTTTTGATTGCAATCGTTCCGATTCGCTGCGCAAACGAAAACGCACCGCCCGCCGGCACAACTGTGCTGCAGCTAATTGACGTGCTATAAAACACGTACTACAATAAAATCACTGGCGATTTGCGTGGCAAAGTGAAGATAACGGTTCCGCGTACGATCCTTGGCTGGGAAACTTATGGAATAAATAAAGATTTTAAGCCCCTAGGGCAGGGTTGAGTGACAACGATTTTAATGGTCGGAAGATGATAATAGATAAATGATGGAATTATATTTGTGTTCTGAGTTTATATGTTTGTCTTTATATCTCAAATACAGGTGACAAAAAAACTGTCTATCAGTCTGCAATGATTGCAGTGGCCTTTTGAGCTAAAGTCTGGGTTCCTAACATCGAATAATAGAATAATAATTTCAATAAGACTTTATTTTCTACAGTCACATGCAGTACAATACTGCATGTGACTGTAGAACGTTTATTTATTCATATCACTTTTATGAAACCAAACAGAAATTTTCCAGCAAATAATTTTCAACATCGATGTTTATGTTGACGCACATTGAACTGTCAAAATCAAAACACAAAGGTAGTTAAAACGGAGCATAGAATCAAAACACGTTCGCAAAATGAACTGAATTATGTATTCGAAATACTAATTACTACGACACTACCTGTCGTTTGACTTAATTAACTATTCGCAATGGTTAAATAGATAGCTAGTCCTAGTATTTATATGGGTACATTTATCTGAGATGAGATGAAGAATTATACAATACAAAATGTTAGATGGAAGACGTGATCCAAAATTAGGTATCATTTACACGGTATGTGTAAATAACGAAGACAAATGACGAAATGTCGTTTACATTTACGATATATTAATAGCAAAGTCAAATCATCCATCCATATAGACAACAATATCGAACAAGAAACCTAAGAAAATTATCCAAAAACTGCCTTTAGTTGACCCCTTTTTTTAAGGTGGGAACCGTTCAAAATGTACCACAGTACCTTAGGAGAGACATTGAGAATTATTACGACACAAAAATCCCCTTGACGGCTTTCGTCAGCGCTAAGCAGAGGACACCGGGATCTTCAATAGAACGCAACCGAAATAATCCCAGTACAACACCCCTGTAGGTCCCTGGAGACTAACGCTCATTTAGACCTTCGGATGTTCAGCTACATATGTTATCGCACTTCTCAGAGTTACTGGCTGGACTCTTACAATACGTGAGAGATACCATAGTTCAATTCTCGGCCCAAAATTACAGGGACAGTTAACCCCGGTCGACTAACTCTAACTTGTCACTGAGTGACTGTAATAGGAGTAGCTTTTGAAACCATTGGTGGGGAGATTTATATTTATAAAGAATTTGAATCCCGTAAACCAAACCCTGACACAACATTATCGGAACAGCCGACGAGATCAAAGCAAAAGTAGTAATGTCCCCGATGTGGAGCACTCTTTGAAACTCTGATATTGAACGCTCACTATCGATTACGTGTCACTACTTTTCGCAAAAATCAATTAGATATATTTCAATAATTATTACATACATAAATAAAAAGTATGTGCGTTATTTTTATGAAAAGATTTTTTCTAAAGTTATTTGAAAAGAATTTAAAATAAACTGCTGTTACTTAATATCTGTCTTCAAATAGACAATATTTCTGTAAAATATTTTGTAAAAGAATTATGAGAGAATTTTCACTTGAATGCCGAGAATTTTGAAGGCAACAATACAGCTTGTTTTTCTCCCGAAAATATGTCAGAGTCTTAAACATTTCTCAATTTTCACAGAAATACTAAATATTTACTCCTGAATGTCACAAATAAAATTAATATAATATTTAAATAGGTATAGGAATACATAAAACAACCCCTTTACAAATAATATTGATTTGTGTAAAATTTCGCCTAAATATCGGTACCGCATTATACATAAATATCGAGCCATGAAAAATAGGCCTTGACACAACCTTCACTATTCAAACAGCTACACACTATCGAGTGCAAAGTAAGACTCGTCTCGTGCGGCGTGGAGCACTCTCGTACGCGCCAGTCGCGGGCTCACATATCGATTACAATTTTGTTTCGTGCTTTAGTTCAGCTACAAGAACTTGAATTGAAGCTAATCAGCTATTCATGGGTCTCTATAGAGTGCTGAGCTAAAATGAGATGAGATGTAGACAACTTTATAAATTAGTATAAAAAATGGTGGAATCAAATCTATTACATGATATCAATTCCTTATAACAGTAGTGTGAGCTGCTGTTATGAAATAGAAATGGGCGTGAATTTGAAGTCGACTACGTAATTCTACAATTTTAGCTATTTCTTAGTAATATAATTTTTAAATAATCTATATATTAATACGTAAAGCAAAAACTTTGGACTTCACTTAATAAAACATTAAACACCATGCATTTGACACACACAAACACACGTATTTGTTACACGCTCACTTTTTTACTGACATTGTCATATGTTAGATGTGTATGTCTAATAACACGTTATTGCTTTTAAATGCAGCTTGCTCAATTAAGTCTCATTTCCCTATAGTGACATTAAAAAAAAAACATTTTAAATTTAATTTACAGGAAGAAAAATGTATAAAAACTTTATAGTAGAAAAAAAATGGGTTTAATTACGGTCGAATTTCGACCGCTGTGAATTGCAACTAGTCTCAATAAATATCACAATAATATATACAAGTAACGCATAGGCGAAAGTTAAAACGGAAAATTCTTATGCCGAAATATATTTTATCGCTTCGATGCTCAGTTGAAGGTTCATTTACCAACCTTTTAAGGCCCACTTCTGAGGACATTGCTGCCCATCTCGCAAAATTCGTACCTTAGTTGCTTCTTACGATAATTACGCTTACTCTTCTTACGACTCCAGAAATAAATCCCACTATCATGCAAATTCTCTACCTACATTTTATCTGCGTCCCAATATACGTTCTAAAAATAGAGTTGCACAAATATAGTACGCATGTAACTGATGTCATCTATCTGGTAGTGGTAATCCTGTTGATACTACGTGATACTACGTAAGCAAGCATTTTTAAATAAATCCATGTGTGTTGTAACATTTTTCGATGTTACCACCCATTTACTTTGGGATTTTACGAATATGCTATACCTCCACTCCACTAATAATAGACGTAACTTGTGGATTTACGTTTATGTTCTGGAAATTTTGGTAGTTGTTTTTGTACACGTATGTTGCATTCATGAATAAATAAATCCCTATAAGGCAATTAGTGGATTTCTACACTACGATAATTCTACATAAAAACATTGAAAACTACGAAGTGCTATAAAACTAGATACAGAACTAGAACTACAATAATAATAATAATAATAATCTTTATTTGCTAAATAAGGTACAATATGGTTTTAGATTAATACATTAAATGTCCTCCGATTTCACCTATACAAAATACCTTTTTCCGCACACATACAAAACCGTATCAGATGCCGCTTTGGGAGGTTTATGACAACACCTGCAGTTTTTTTACAAAATAAGTTCACAACACCAATTTATTCCCTACGAGGCTACGAGTAGCGTAGCAATGCTACAGAATCTACGCAAACTTTTCAAACAAGCGCTACGCCGCGATGCTACGTGCCTGTTTTAACACCGCTTTCAACTTTCCCTCCATTATATTCCCCATTGAAAGTTTTTCTTATTTTAACTCGACCGTGTTCCTGTTTTTATAAAATAGTTTTACATTTCGCGATTTCACCGCGCTACGACTTTTTTCATTTCAGTTGTCGGTTAGAGCTAAATAAAACAAAACTTTTACTGTGAACATGTTATTTGATTTTGTTATATGTTAGGCAATAAATAAATAAACATATTGACTTTAACTACTGTTATTCCTTCTAATACTACTATTTACAAATTTTATTGCACTATTATATAAAAAAATTAAAAGGAGTAGTCGTCAGATATTATTTGAGATTACTTTTGATTTTTTTTAATTGTAACATTATCAAACCGTACGTACGTTACAAGTATTTAATGATAATCTTTATACTATTATAAATAGTACAATCATACAAGCACAAAAAATGTATAATGTACAAGGTATAAAATGTTTAAAAATTTGATATTGCAAATCTTTAAACAGAGAATGAACCCTCGAATGAAGTTCTTAGAATAAAAGCATTTAAAAAGCGATAAATTTCCCCAACCGAAAGTTCCACGGTATCTTCAGATACCCAAACAGGCAGTCACTTAAACCTTGAACTAAAACTTAATTAAACCCGTAAAGTTAGATGACATTAGAAGTTCGCCTGATGGCGTCACTCTGTTGATGTTACAAGTTTACTGATCGTGCCAAATAGGTACAGGTCGTTTCGATAACTGTAACCCAAGTTATGATGATTAAGTATACAATTTAGTTATGAAGAAATAAATCAATTTATTCATTAAAATGTTATTACTCACAAATCTAATATTATATGTTATTCATGAAATATTACCCTTGTCATTTTAGAAGATTTTTACCCAATATGAACAACGTAGTCAATGACTAACTTGTGTCCATGCGTAACATGTTTTGATAACGACTAATAAGAAAAATCTATATATACGTACTATATACCTAACTCGGCAATTGTGAAGATCATTCATCATAGCACCATTCGACATGGTAGAAGAAATGATATGTCTGCTGCTAGTGTGTGGGAACGTGCTTTCGATAGGAATGCAAAGCACCAGTATTTATCACTGAAAGCTAAGTGCATATCTTTATAGACTGTTTGAAAATATTTGACACCAGTATCATCCAGGCCTTAATTTGTTATAATATACAAGTAACAAATGATAGTAAGTGACCACCCATGAACATCTACAATCAATCCCAGATTAAATTAGATTTTTACGACTAAGTACTAAGTTGGAACGCCTCGAATAAGTATATCTCCTTTATTACACTCTTTATACCAGAACACAGCTGTATTCAACACCACCTATGTCCAGGTGTGTAGTATGGCAGTAGAAATAAATGTAGCGGTGATGCCTCCAAGTCGAACTATAACCGGTTCTACAAATTTTAAAACCACCTTCGCCAATCGTGTGAAGGGTACTACTAATCTAACTGCCCAGCAACAAACATGCAAAAATGGATGCAACCATTATTTCCTTTCGCAATGTTCAAACAGCAATTTCATTCATAATTACTTAATGCTAAAGTATAAACACGGCTACGGATAAACATTATAAAGACTGCCTTTAACATTTTATATCACTGGGGTCGTCTTCATCCTGTTTATTTGTGGAATCTGAATAAATGTTCTAAAAAGCTCCTCAAAGCCGCTTTCATCGCTGTCTCCGACCAGTTAGCATTACTCACAATCCAATTTGATTTTAGAGCGCTTCGCCAGGTTTATGTCGTGTTTCAAATTTGAATACACTACAGGATTTTGTAAGCAGTGGTTATTTATTTAAGCCGCTAAAGCTACAGATATAAAGATTTCTTATTTAAAACTTTTGTAGCATTGTATTTTACATACCATTCTTTTCTTTTTTTGGTTCTTCGTTTAAATAGGAGAAATATCTTTTGTTCCTTATATATATAAAGCAAAATTAACCACATTTGAGTGGCTTGAGAATAATACGAATCATATTCATACTTTTCATAAGGTCAGTGACATTTATTGCTGATTGCTTGAAATTAATAATAAAACGTAGAAGTAAAAATTTATTAGAGGATTATATGTTTCAAAAGCTTAAGATTGGGAAAAGGATTCCTTGCAGGTGATTAGAAAACGCTAGAAAAATACACATGAGGTACGTCAAAGCAGTATGATATTCCTTTACTGATCTCTGATAAAAAGTTATCAAAGTCAGAGCATCGCATCGCTTTCCTTTGCGAGCGAAGCGGCGCGGCCACCGCAAGAGAA
>MOOZ01001819.1:698701-709261 GCA_002930495.1 Cecropterus lyciades | reverse complement strand
TGGGGTTACCTGTCATGATGGATGTGATGTTTTTATAAATAAATAAATAAATAAACAAATAAATAAATATGTATATTTGTTTGTATACAAGCAACAAACCACACGGCTTGACGGATTGTGACGTATGACATATCATTAGAATCGTCTTAGTTTCGAAAGTAACATAAGCCTATGTTACTCATAATTAAAAAAAATGGCGCTTGCAAATTTTGGAAAAGGGGGGGAATGATGATTTTTTTATTATTACAACAATATCAAATGAAAGCTAGTAAATAGACCATTCTAAAAATATATATTGTAATACTTTTACTTGTCTATTTTCACGAAACTCCTATTGAGCGCTAAATTAAATGTATCATTATGAACAAAAAAAATCGTTGTAAGCAGTCGAGTTATTTGTTTTAATATTTTTAACAATGTTACTACGTTTATCAGACTGCAATAGGAAATGAGCATGCAGTTCACCTTGCAATGGGAAATGGTTACTGCCGCCCATGGGCTGTAAGTAACTTCATATAGAATAGGGGTCGTAAGTCGATCGCGGATACGTTGCTACTACCAAGGACTAAGATGGTCGCTTCATATGAAAGTGAACCGGCAACCGCAAAACGTATACCACCTACCTAGTTTAAGTATATATACGTTTATCTAGTATAAGTCACCTTAAACTCGTAATCAATTACTAATCAGCTAAAATTAGAACTTGTAGTATAATAATCATCTATATATTTATATATAATGCAATCTAGTATATATTTAGCTCTAAAAACAACTGAGTCGCAGCAGACAAGACAAAAGCAAGGTTTCCGGTAGAAGGCTTGTCGAGTTGAGTTACTTGAGCTAAAACTGTTTTAGACTGACTGTCCGCACTGGGCGCTGCGCGGCCGGCGTCTGTCGCGTGTCAAGGCCTCACACGAAATACACTGACATTTTCTGAACAGACATTCTTAAGAGTTCAAAGATTAACAAAAGGTCAAACAGAAAAATTCGGTAACTTCAGTTAAATACTTGAAGCTACTTCTAATCTATCGTCTAGGAAATTAAAAAGAAAAGCTTTCTTGCTAAAATGGACAAACATACATCATAATAAATCGGTCGCTTTAAAAAACTAGCCAAATTTCAAATCCAATTTAATTATTTCCACAAAATGCAAATTACTAAAAAAACTTCTTTGCTTAAAAAAAAATTTGAAGAAGAAAAATGTTTGAATGCGATAAAAACAAAACACTAACTATTAAACAAATGACGATTTTAGAAAAAAGAATTCCATGTTTTTAAAATTAAATTAAATTTAAATTATAATTATGAGCCAAAAAATATTTTGTATTGAATTGGCCAGCGAGCAGAGCGACAATTTCATAGGTTAAGACCTAATATACTACAATAAGATAGTCTTACCTATTAAAAACCTACGTATCATTCAACAATGACATGCGAAGTGTAGTGGTCACTATATGGATCTTACATGTAGGTTGACATTCTTGTAAAGCATTCTTGTAATCACAACTAAAACACAACTAAACTGGCTGGATATAACAAGAAGCATTGTTATTCAAAATTAAGAACCTTTTTTATGGAAATTCGATTTTTTACAGATCTTTTAATTGTCAACAATCTATCACCATTACACAAAATGTCGTCATGCAGAAGAAACGACAAATGATACTCCATAATCCATAGCACACATCTTTAAAAAAAATTCATTTGCAATATTACTATATACTTTTAGCCTCAGAAAATATTTCACAATAGCTACTGTTTAATGAACATACAACGGAAATTCTCGTCCCCGGGTCGCGATTTTGCCAAAGAAAGTCAGGAAGTGCGCGTTCTCTGCGTTTGCATGACTTGCATGCTTGTTGTACATGAAATGTATTATTATAATGCATTATTTTATAGACCTTAAGAGAATACTTTAGTAGCAGTTATTAGTATTAGTAACGCCATCTATTATGAACATGCGAAAGTATGCCACACTACGTCCAACTCAATCCACTCGTTTTCATCGCACTAATTCTATCTATTTTAACGTAGTTTTTAAAATAGTGTCACCAGCAGCTTAATTGGGTTTATAGTGCATAGCGTACATAGAGGACAGGTTGGCGCCCTTGAAACCGCGCCAACCGGGCCGCGCGGCCCTCGGCGAGACTGCACTTAGCCACTTACCTTTAAAAGTATAATCAGACTTGCACCACGAAGTTTTAACGTTAATCAGATTGTCAACGTGAAAACAAGCAGTACTATGCGATTAAACTACATTTAATATAATTATACCTACTTAATGACATAACTTTCTTCATTAATGACATAACTTCTAATTAGACAAAGTTATGGCAAAACGAATTAAAAGTAAAGTATATGTTAGGTCAATGAATATAGGTATAGTTAAAATGTACATGCTTCCATTTTTAATATGATTCTGCAATACTAGTATTAACTAAAGGCTAACTAAAAGTAGGTACCTACTCGAATACTTAACGTTTAAGTAACTTCACTTCAAAGTGCAAATCAGCAGCTAACTACAATGATAACAAATTCAAATTTACAGGAAACATCTATCCTGCGATCCAACTGAAATGGTAATCGCCCTGACACATGCAAATGTAAATGAACGCAGGGCCTCTGCGGTTGGACGTATTAGTCGTAAACTGCATTCATGGTGTGAATATTCATCAAAACTCGCCGCAGGTTAAATCCCAGTCGCTATCAACCCACACTGCGAACTGAGTAATGGCGGCAGCGGTTACTGCGGGAGTACGAGCGTTACGAATATTGCTCCTCCGTACTTAACTGCATTCCGTGCGATCTAGACAAATAACTCCAAGTGCCAACGCTTGTACCACTGCTATTCATAAGTTCAACGATTTACAAATAACACTGTACATTGCGCGTTTTGTGTGAAATCTAGTAACAAACATGTGTATTGAAGGAGCAATTGAATTTTAATAGGTAAAAGGCATCTAAACATAAGAGAATAGCAGAAGCAATATGGTAGTAGTAGTCACGTCCGGTCCGTTCGTTCGGTTACGTGACGGCGCGTGACAGCGCGGCGGTCGCCCGGCACGAACCGCCCATACCTCCTCGGTTACTGCGCTTCGTTCTTGTTCGGGCACTAAGGTCATTCTTGATAATTTTGCAACCAAACTTCCAAGAATGCAAATTGGATTACAATTACAATATGGTTTAATAAGTTGTGAGTATCTACTCTAAAGAAATGAGCTCCAAGTCTTATAAATTTCTTAAGGTTAAATTATACTAAAAAAACAGTATTAAAAGTTAAAAGTCTTTCGACTTTAGTAGCGAGTAATTTGATTTACTGTATTCTTATTTGAAAAGTGTTGCCGGTGTGGTATATAGTAGTAAAACATAAATAAGAACATAAATACCTAAAGCCCATAATATAAAGTAATGTAGATACCTCAGTCTACCTATGAGGCAAAATTACAGAAACAGTTACTTCAAAATAACAAAAGCATCTTTGAAATTCATCGAAAAAATATCCATTGGTAGGTCTACCAAGTGAAATTATCTGCATGTCTACAACATCGAGTAAAAAGTCAGTTATGTGCGCCAAATGAAATAATAGTCCTTAAATGTTCAGTTACTCAATTTTTTGATTAAATGTTCTATGAAAGATAAAGTACTCTTTCTCCCATCCTATCCGATCGTCATTCGTGCTCTTAGCCATTTGACCTAGTAATTTTAGCGACTTATTTACTTCGATAATTGATACTGTGAATGAAAATAAAAAAAATAACTTTTGCTTTTAATCATATGTTTTCGCATTACCATGATGCAAAAATGAGGAAAATCACACATTAATGATAATAACAAAATGGCGAATCAAATAGCGAAATTGCAAAGAAATTTGGTTTTTCACACTGTATTATATCAACGATTCGGAATAATAGGAATAGAATAAAACCTCTTCTGTACCTACTACAAACATATTTAAAAAATCGAAACGTACGTATAACAATAAAACTAATTGACTTCCATACTTGTGTATACATATTGCTTATAACAATTATCGGATATAACGTCCTAAGTCTGTTGTATGGTCCCGTCAGTGTCGTGATATCCGGTTTCGACTACCGGTTTTACTATTGTACTATCCGGTATTATTATTTTAATAGGAAATGGTTTTATTATATCCTTTTTTTTACGCCTTATCTCACTTCATAGTCTGTAGACCATTTTGGACACCAGCTGTCATTAAATTAAGAATAAATAATTTAAAATACAAATTTTGAAATTATATTAATTCCAATAAATACTTTTTTTCTAAGAATTGGCAATTTTAATTATATGCAAAAAAATGATAACTAGCCTAATATGTTATACTATGTCATGCTTTGGCCCTACTCAAACGTCAATTTACGATTTGGCTATGGTCATTCCAATTATATGAATCTGTGAAATTTAAGTCAGTCTGTGAAAAAAGTAACGCAATTGAGGTGAAAAGTAAGAAGCCAAGTCCGTAAAAACATAACTTAAAAAAACGTTTGACGTTGTCAAGTTTGTCAATTGTCAAACAAATTTTCTGTTTGATCTGTTTCTTTTCTATTATTATTGTACTTTATTCACAGGGAGCCTTGCATCAATGTAGGTTATTTCATCTAAATGTTGTATTTTTGAGCTGGTATAAATTAAAACCTTATAATATGGGTAGGGATCGCGACCGTGGCCGACGAAGCGTCGATCGAAGTCCAAGTCGCAGCCGGGAGCGCCACAGGAGTCGTGGTCGTGATAAGAACAGGAGTCGCAGTAGAGAGAATAGTCGACGGGACAGCCTTGATCGCCGCCGAAGTCCCAGTGTACAACAGAAACGAAGTCGCAGCCGAGACCATCGTAAGAGTCTGAGTAGAAGTAGCTCCGAACAGAAGAGGAGCCGTAGCCGTGAACGGTACAGAAGTAGCAAGCGCGATCGAAGTCGAGAACGAAGGAGAGACAGCAAAGAAAGGCACACACGCAAATATGGCGAGTCCAGCTCACAGCGACGCAGTGCCGATCGGGAAGGACATAGCAGAGGGGACCAAGAGTCCAGTCACAAGGGACGCAGCTCGTACAAAGAATTCAGTGGTGGAGGACTTGGTGCCGGTTTGTTTAACTTGATCCATTATGTAGATTGTTCATATTATTCCAATGTAGGACCATATCCTCATGATAACAAAACATCTATGCTGGGCGCATGTCTCATCTCCAGTGTGAAAGGTATTTAAGCCAGAGCTTGCTGGGTGGAAATAAGTAGAGTTCATACACCTTGGGAACAGTTTTATTTTAAGAATTGGTTTGTAGGTTTTTTCACTCTGTATTCCATATCCAGTACAACAATTGATAATTGTTTTTTTTGAATGCATATTACTAAAAAATCACAGGTGTACGCAACTATAATTATTACCTCCAGGGACTGAGTTTCAACCCGTGGGCTATCGCTGCATAGCGCATGCTAACAATCTTATGAAAATCTATACTAATATATAAAAATGAGTATGTGTTTGATACTCTATCATGCAAGAACCACTGGTCAGATTTACATGAAATTTAGCATGAATATAGCTTATTCACCTGGTCAACTTATATACTTACTTTTGATTTTGATATATTGCACTATTTAAAGATGGTGACCTTATTTTAAGTCCCGTAGCAAAGCATAGGTAGGCATGTCAGCTATAGTTGATAAATTTTAATATAACTTAATAAACAACAATGGAACTAAACCTGACTGCCCTGAATACCTACAGATAATTAAACGCTTCCTACACTCATAGCCCCACTGTAGGATTTTCTCCTGTGTTGTGGGTGCCATGGACACAAAAAGACAAATACACTAACACCCAGACATGTCTGTCTGGCCAGGGATCAAACCCGGGACTCACTGCGTGTCAGAACGTAATAGGTACTGCTCCACCACGTGGGTCGTCAAAAATTGTAGATTTGTTTGTATATTATAAACCTTTTACATGTATATGTAACTTGCATAACTTCTAGGATTTGGAGGAAGCAATGGGGCTGCATTTAGGAGTCGTTTTAAACCACAGGAAGAAGAGTTTCTAGATGCAAGACGGGAACAGAGGGAACGGATTGGACAGATTCCCAGTTCCTCTGTGTGGGGGAAATCACCACCATACCCAGAGTAAGTTACAGTTTAGTCTGTTTTTACTGTCTGTCCAGGACAATAAATACATAATTTTCAACACAGTTAAAAGTAATTTCTTTAGTAGAATATTGCGACAATTTTTCTACATACATAGGTACGGTGAGGTCACATTTTGGTTATTATAAGATAACAAATGTGTTTTTTACAAATGTGCAATACTGCAATGGAGATGGTGAAGTGAAAGGATTACAAAAACTCCATTGTACCTGACGTCACCATTTGTGTTTGAAATTCACATACTTTGAACTATTGCTTTAGAAAAGTAGCAAATACATTTTAATCAGCTCTAGAAGTTATTTATATCCGATCAACATACATAGATCTTTATCTATAAAAATAACAATTGCTTAAAAAAACCAGTGTTAGCCAATTTAGAACTGAATTTCTTATGGTTTTTGAATCTTCGGCTTCGGTCTAAGGTTGTGGTTATAGCCGTACAATTAGCTTTGGCTTCCTCTTCGGCCGAAAATCGACCTTCGCTTGGACACTAGTGTTTAAAGTATTTGTTATCAAATTTAATTAATATGTTCACAGAATATAAAAGCATGAGTATCAATGATTTCTTAATGTTTTTAATGAAGACTTAAATTATAAATTAGTGAATGATACAAATTATCCTGTTCCATTACTTTTTAAGGAAATTCAAACTGAAATATAATTGTATTTGTCAAAGCTTACATTTATTAAGAAGAAAAAGAAATAATGGCATATATGAAATTACAGTTCCGAAGAAGAACCTTCTCCAAAAAAGAATCAAGACAAATCAGACAAGAGTAAGGATAAGAAAAAGAAAAAATCGAAAGATAAAGACAAAGAGGACACCAAGCAGAAACTGAAGAAGTTGAAAAAAAAGCTTAAGAAGGCCAAGAAGGCGAGGAAGAAGGCCAAAAAGAAGAAATCAAGGAGTTCCAGTTCCAGTAGTGAGAGCAGCAGTGCCAGCAGTGAGGAAATTTGGGTGGAAAAAGGAAGTGAGTACAAAGCAGCACCTCTGTGGCATATCATAAACAATATCCCATCCCATAATAGATATTGGCAAAATATTTTTGGCTATGAGAGCTTTAGAGCAAGTGTTTGGTGCAGTTTGTTAAAATTCAATCATATACAAACATTATGGTAACTTATGGTAACATTAACCGACAATATAGGTAACAAATTGCTCTTTAGCCGCATCCCAGAATTTAATTAAAAACTACTATTTAACCAACTATTGAAAGGAAAGGTAATGTATTTGTCATATTCCTTTAATACCCAATTTCAGAGGAGCATGAAATTGAAGAAGCCATTGATGCTGCAAAGTCATCCAAGAAACAAGACGAAGAGCTATCCTCTGAAGTGGTTGGTCCGACGCCGCGCGTGGGCCCAGCGCTGGGCCACAAGGACTTCGGCCGAGCGCTGCTGCCCGGCGAGGGCGCGGCCATGGCGGCGTACGTCGCCGAAGGCAAGCGAATCCCACGCAGAGGAGAGATAGGGCTCACTTCAGATGAGATAGCGGCTTACGAGTCTGTGGGATATGTTATGAGTGGAAGCCGGTAAGAAACTAAAGTTTTTAAAGAACATAATTTCCAGTTTGTTGTAGCAAACTGACTAGTGAGCCACAAAATGTTCTTAAAGGACTTCCTAAAGGACTTAGTTCATTGTATGAATTTTTGTTATCGTCAGTCGATGTCTATACAGATTCACTGGTATTCCCGGAGTGCTATGACATGGTCCTCTTCAAAAAAGTGCAAAAAAAGCTCCACTTGAAAGCCGGCGATGCACGGTTGACTCCTCCGGTGTTACAAATGTCCATAGGAGGCGGTGACTACTTTCCATCGTATAGTCTGGCTTATCATTAGTTTTACTATAAAAAAAATCAACCTACCGCCTAATCGCCTCCATCCACCATAAAACCAACTTCCATCTTATACCTTAATATAATTTTAAATGTGATTTGTTTCAGACATCGACGCATGGAGGCGGTGCGAATCCGTAAAGAGAACCAGATCTACTCTGCAGACGAGAAGCGCGCGCTGGCGGCCTTCAGCAAGGAGGAGCGCGCCAAGCGGGAGAACGCCATTCTGGCGCAGTTCCGCGACGTGCTGCAGGCCAGGTGCCTCATGTGCATACTTTTGATCGGAATACAGATTACCTAACTTTACAATTTATTATTTTTGGAAAGAAAAGCTTGCTGAGCATCCTGGCTGGCGCGGCGCGACTTTGCATACCGATCATATTTGTACATATTGATTATCATTTCATGAAATACCAGAAGTAAAATAGTCGTAAGATTGCATAAATAGTCAAGAATGCATTGCATAAATAAAAGGATATCCGATTTGTCACTTTCACATTGTAAAAAACTTCATTAGTGATATGAAAAAAAAACAGCTATGCTAATATATATTGTTTATTTTTTTAGGTCACAACGCCGAGACAACACCTAGTAACGAGCTTGGGTTAGTGATCGTGATTGTAATGGGAATCTCTAACAAGGGATTGTTCCACTCCAGCTGGATTCTCTTACCGGATAGTTTTTGTATTATATTATTGACTGCATTCTTCGCTCTCCCATATGTGACATTAACTGGTATAGTGAGAATGTGTGACTTGGAGAGAAGACTATGAATTTGTATGGATCTATATATAAATTATGCTTTAGGTGAATTTGCCACGAACTAAAATTAAAAGTGTACGTTATACAGGCATACAACAGATAAATGGTCATTACCACTCATGTAAATCAATGTTCAACTCCCGAAAAGAATAGAAATCCTACTAACCAGAATTTATATAGAAATAGGCCTTACAACAGGCTTGAAGAAAAAAAACACCACACAGCAGCACACCGCAGTTTTTAAGGCAAAAATACATGTGAAGTTGATATATTTGTATATATTTTGTCTGAAAATGCATTTCCAATTTCATTCATTCTACGAATATACAATCTGTATTTATATTTGTTTAACAGAAAGTATGGTAGTAATAAATTGTTTTTAGTTGTTATTCAGATTGTGAAAAAACTTGAATTAAATAAAAGGATGTTAGTAAATCACTGCATACTTAGAATAAGTTACAAAATAAGTTACAAAATGTTAAGATAATTTTATTAAAGAAATAAATAACTAAGTATTTTTATAAAAATAGTTTTTATTTCTCACATCTTAAACCCATAGAATGATTGGTTATGTTAAAATCACTTGTTTCTATATATAGGGTCAACAGATTTTAATAAGCAATCTTTTTTAATGCTTAACAATATGAAAGAAGGTGATCTTGTGTATTTTGAAACAAAAATTGCTATATTTAAAATATTTACACAATTTAATAATCAAACATATGTATGCTTGTCAGTACATAATATATCTATCAATTTATGATAATGCATGGCTAATGGCATAAAAAATGCCATCGTAAATATTACTATTTTCTATACAAACGTAAAGAGTGGCAAGCTTCTAAAATGTCATACAACATTTAAATAATACGTTAGTTTTTATTTCTATGCTAACCATTAAGAATGTTAAAATAAAACAAACACTGTGGGGCAAACGTTACACTGACACATAATCAATATGGTACAGTCAAAAAATGGCATGCCAGAAAAATGCATAATTATTTTAATGACATTTTTCACGTATAATAATATATGTCATTCAATATGTAAGGTATATTTGAGAATATCTTAAACATGGAAAAATATTTTAATGACTTTTTCAACTTCTATAATGTATAATCACAGAGAATAAGATGTCTATGACATCTATATTGAAAACAGTGTTAAATAGGACTTTCATACTTACATCCCCTGAGAAATTTATATACTTACATTATTAAAAACTTAATCATAATACTTTTCAAATTGCTGCATTTACACATAACACATCAAGTTACAATTCATATCAATTTATTCTTATGATAGAGGTATCAATAAATTATAATTAAAAATACTACTTCACTAGTATCAAGATTTCCTGTAAAAATATCTATTTATCATATCCTGTATTTTGGTGTGCAAGCACTGGCGCCTTTCGCGTCAGTTCATTATATTTTAATCAAATTACTTCTTACGGGTTTCCATTAAATGATTCCCCTTATCTTACATCTCTTTTCTAGAAATATGTAATCAAAAACATTTATTTCAGGCGTATACTCACAGATTGTTAGTATTTAAGTAGTGGTTAGTGATTGAAATGCAGAAACCATTGCTCCATTAAATCAACTGACCGCCGAGTTGTCGGTGGTGATGTCCTTGTTAGTAAATTAGGGGCCGTTCAAGTATTACGTAAGCACTATATGTGGGCGGGGGGGCCTTTGCTTTGCTTATTTTTGATGACATGGGGGAGGGGGGGGTCTAGATGGTGATAATTCAGCAATTATTTTTACACATATTGCAACCCACACGACACGTTATCTCTGCATCC
>MOOZ01001819.1:680886-692323 GCA_002930495.1 Cecropterus lyciades | reverse complement strand
CATAAGGTTCATTACATATATTATACATCGTTTAGCAGCTCTTTTGTGGCCTTAAATAACTTTTTGCGATGATTTCCAACTTGAGATTCAGTGAGCGGAACCTCATGTCAGTAGTAGTTAGTAAATTAGAATTTAAAATATGTACTGTAAAATTAATTAGGTTTTCTTAACTACATGTGCGTTAATCGTAAAATGCATAGAATCGTTGGAAACTTATGTGGTAATAAATATGATAGCTGAATTATTGTATAAATTGAACAATGAATAAAGTAGTTCGATTGTAACAGATATCTACTTCATATTTCTACTTTCAAATGTATTTTCACTACTGATTTTCATTTATGACTAACATTAAATAAAGGTTTCAATTTGGGATTTGTTATATATTTTTAGCAAATATCCCACAACAACTAAAACAAAAGCATCTCCTCACCCAGTCCGTGCTAAAAGGCGCGCCCTTTGCCATGAGGTCGAGTACGGTGGGCGTGTCGCCCGCGCGCGCGGCCAGCAGCAGCCGCCGTCCGAGCTCCACGGCGGCCGACGACGCCGCCACGCGCGACGCGTACCCCGCGCCCGCCGCGCCCGCCCCCGCCGGCGACACCAGCGCCTCCGTCTGTCGACACAATAATAACAAAAATACGTGAAACAACCAACATCAACACGTCTAAAATACATTCATGCGAAATGTATAACAAGGCTAACACAAATATATGACATTTATCTTATTTGTCTTATATCCGTCTTTCTATTTCTTTTGCTTCATATTAACACTAGGGTTATGAAAAAAAATTAAAAAATATGATTATTAAAATGTACACATAATGTTAACCATGTTTCTGTGAAATTTATAAAAAAAAATGAAGTGAATCGAAAAATAAATACCTATACCAAAAGGTATGTAAATACTTAACTTTTTCAACGTCGATATTTCGTTCATCGATATCGTAATAATGATATTTACGTGAGTAATTAACTAACATCTAGGGGATACTACTAACCCTACAAAATTATAAAATATTTTAAGGCGGGTAATCTACACTAGATTTAATTTTAAAGATTTGAACGATTTATTGATTAGTATTTCAGCTATTGGCAACTATCTTGAACACAATTAAATCAATCCAAACATAATCGTCGCCATTATTTTTACTTACTAATGAAGATAATACGAAAATTCATTTTTATTCCAGCAACAACAACTGGTAACAACAAACATGCGAATAAAAAAACTTATAACTTTTAAGTGTAAGTATAATAAATTTTAATTCCAATATTTATCCATACCTGGATATAAAACTATGTGTATAAGCACAACACTGATGGAAAATTCTAGATTCTATTCAAAATAGAAAATGTTATTGTTATTTGTATCGATAAATCTTGGTATATGACCAACGCCTCATGTCGCATTTTGGCGACATGGGCGTTGCACATCAATACAATTTTCTTAAATTTATGCTTGTAATTCATCTAACTTTGGATATTATTTTTAGGATTTCTAATTTAAATACTAAAGTGTTTTAAACTGTTTATGATTGCTTAATTAACTAATTACCTATTAAATAAATGCGACATAAGCGGTTAAAGGGTTAATACTTAATTTTGGTAGTTTTCAGTTTTAGTAGCTATTAACGCAATATTAATAAAAAAATCATAAAAATTATGTTTATGTAACGCGTATTAAAATGTGATCTACATTTTGATATATTTCCATGTTAATGGTCATAACTAGGCTAGGCATTTTAAATATTAACCGTAACGTGTTAGATGCCTGCGACATGCGATTTATTCATTCAATATGACACCATCTGAAAGCAATGTTCAAAATTTCGGTCTGCCAGTGAGGTTCCCATCCTGTTAAAACAGTTATATAGTAATATACGTTGGATCTGAATGTAAGGTTTCAGTTTGTTTTTTAGTAAAATAAAAAGTTAACTGTACCTTCAACTAACTATCAATCAAGACTTTTTGAATCAATTCCCTGTGTTGCCACTTGTAAACTTTAATATGTGTTTCCCCATTCAAATAAGTTAATACCCCAGTTAATGGTACTTAACCATCATACACACTATTTTTTTTAGTAAAAAGATTGTGCCTAAATTGTAGAAAAAAGCACATAAGGTTTTTTTAAACATTGAGCATAAGGCATTCTGGGGTACTCATAGTTCCTTTCCCATTAAGTGAGTTTCAGACGCATTTATATTGGTTACACATGCAACCACATAACATTGTATAACCCACATCATACAAAAAATAATTCCAATTATTATGAAGATACTTAAGTATTTATGATAAAGGTAAAAAAACAATCTTACAGTTAGTATTTGTGGAGACGTTATTTGAACTACATCCTCCTCGCAAAGATCTGATGTCATCTTGGTTTGCCTGTAAATTCAAGTTATTACGCTTCATAAGATAGACTATGTATTATCTTATTGAAAAAGTATTTTCTGTAGTAGCTGTGTTAATCAGTTACTGCAGCTTAAAATGGAAGACCTCTTTGTAGTTCAACTCTGGAAGCACACCACCACTCCACTTAGTTCTGCTTAACAACTAATTAATTTTTTTTAACAACAGTATTATGCAGTGATTTGTTCTGCTCTTAACGGTGTTGTAAGGGAGACATACTTATACAAGGCATTCCAACTTAGTCTTCAGGGGTAGCACGCATCTGTGGCTAACCTCAGGTAAGACTCTGATCTTACCTGGGTTTGATTACAGATGTCTATGGGCAGCCGTGGCCATGTACCATCATGTGGACTGCAATTTCATTTTGTATTAATTGTATGCGCATTTACATAAATTATTTACTGTTTAAATGGTATGTGACTCCACAGTGGATCATTAACTTTCTTGAGTACTATCAAGTTAGTTAAGCAGCAAATTACATGCAAAATAGTTTCATCAACCATGTCTAATAGTTGAACCTAATAAACATGTATTTAAAATAATTCAACTTAATTTGTAACAACATAATAACTTTTTGGCTCCAAAATATAAAAGCAATGTTTTGTTTTCCTCATGTCTCTTGTAAAACTTTTATGAGAAACTTATAAGAAATACTCTATAATATTAAGTTTAAGCCTTAAATTTAATGGCAGCTTTTAAAGTAATCCGTGTAATGAGTGCTCATGAGAATTGGCACATTTAAAAATAGAATGCAGTGCAGTCATATTGTGTAGGATAGGATTACAAAATATTTATGCGACATGCTCCTAACAAATTTTATAGATAAAAGAACATCATATCAATCTTATAATAAAGCTTAATTTCTCATTTCGCGCGTCTTCAAATTAATGTATACAAACAAATCGAATACTATGAAACAGGATAAGGATATGGAGACAACAGCCCACCATACCTTTTTCGATCTTTAATCTTACACTTCCTTTTCCTGTCACAACGGAAGTTAATCTAGTAATAGATCATTGTTTGTTTTTAACACAAGAACTTACTTAAAGCACTTACTTGTGTCGTAATTAACTCTTTAAAAGTGCATTTTCTTCATGAATAATCTTCAATAAAAATTGTAAACGTCAACAAAGTATTCACATTTTTCGATAGTTAAGTCACCTTTTGATACCGCGAAAACAAATGTCAACTTTTATATTTATTTTTCAAACATTTCCTTTAAGTTAATTGCAAAAATAATAAAGATGAAAAGGTTATAGTTACAATAAAAATTGAATTATTGAAGTAATACCTACATAAAACGGCTTATTATTTTGTTATTTTAATTATGTTTAGGTTATTTTTATGATAATGGGTTGGTAGCATTGAATTGGCATTCATAGACATTTTAACTATAAAAGCATTACGAATATCACTATTCACTATTAATTTCTAGTGTGTATAATATTAGTCGTATTTTACAAATCAAAAACACACAACAATTTAAATATTAATATACGAATAATTTTAGAAATTATTTAAGAACAATTCTTATTGTATTGTTTAGTGGAATTCCATAGACTAAATAACCTAATATTCTTAATTAAATACAAAATAATCGAATTTTAAATTAGCTGCACATTTAAGTTTAAAAAAAAATGTTATAGTGTATAAATTTCACGGAAAGAATAGAACTAGAAGTAAAAAAATATGCTAAAAAGAAGCGAATTGTCGTTTAGCGTTTTCGGTGTTTATAGTCCATCTTTTATTGGATTTTCTTATAAAGTATTATATATATACCCGTATATATAATGTAATATTGATAGACATTACGATGTATCTAGGCTAGGTCTAATACTGAAAAGGTAAACACTGTACTAACATATGTTATCACTTTATTACAAATTTATAATAGATGACTGATTCAGGTACTCTCGGGACATGGTTATTACGGGAGTTACCTATGTCGGATTGGACGGGAGCCGACGGCCATGTGCCATCACTGCGCCGATTGTCTCGACGAGACGGCTCAACATACGCTGGAGGTATGCCCTGCGTGGAATGCGGAGCGCACTGCGCTCAGGTCTGTATTGAGTGCCGACTTCTCGCTCCCGACTGTGGTTCATGCAATGTTCAGGTGTGCGCTCCTTCTGCGAAGCGGTAATGCTCGCGGAGAGAGCCAGGGACAGTGAGGACGATGCTTCTTCCCAAGTGCTTCGTCGCAGGCGCACAGGACGCCGGAGGGCGGTTTTCGCTGAAGGCCTCCCTTTCCCCGTTCCATGAGCCAGCGGAGTCGGATTCAGGGAATCCAATTCCGGTTTAACAAGGCTCGAAATGTCGTGTGTGCATTCTGTACGCACATCTCATGAGGAACACCATGAGAGGGGCCCCTCCCTCTCGGGACGTAATTGCCGTTAACAGCAGCGCCGGCCAACGTTGCCGGGCCGCGAACGTAATTTTAACACTTCTCGTCAAAGAACGTCCGAAGGAACGCCGCGGAATTTCAGTCAGTAAGAGTCCGACATACCTCTGTCAAAGGTGAAAGGTTCCCCGGGTGAAAGGGGATCCATGAAGATTTCTCCGCGATAAAAAAGGAATATGCATGATTTTTTTTAATATTATTAAATTTTGTGATTTACTTATCTTACACGCATTTTCATACTGTAAAAAGGTTTAATTATAGATTTAGAGATATTAAATATTACTTTATACTTGATATATCGCACCTTTAAAGTGAAACCGTTACTACCAATATACAAATGTACTCTGTGGTTACTACACAAAAAATATCAAATTTTACAGGAGAGCCAATATTCGAAAAATGTCACTGTTTTTACTGCATAAAGTCAGAGTACTGGTTCTTTAAGTCGTTTAATGAGGTTCGACAATAGATCTCTGTTAATGTTTTGACGTGTGATTTTAAAAAAGTTATTTTATATATTTACAGTGTTGATTATTTTAATTTAATTTTTATAGTAACACTTTACCATTTATTGGTTCATTAATTTAGTATAATTACTATGAAATTACATTGCACTAGCGTTACTAAACAGAAAACTATAAAAAAATATTTCAATCATAAATTTTACATTAATATATTAAAACATGCAATAATAAATCATTATAATTATAGATATACTGAAAATTGTCATTGATAATGACATTTGTTTATGATTCTGTGACGTCATACTCGTCACTGTCGTCAGACATCAAGGCTATCATTTGATCTGACGTCATGTCACTGACGTCACTACAATTTGCGGTCGATTTGATTTGTTATTTAGTCTGAGTAGGTAAATGATTTACAGTACTTTGTACACAATGTAATCATTCAAATGTACGTTAATTTACCAGCGATCAAACAGCCACCATGAAGCTTTCGACGCCGAGATACACGTTCTGCTTGTTCAGCCAACTGATATTTATGTTTCTCGATGTAATATTTAACTGCCTAAGTTTGTTTCCTAGAGGTCGCGATGGTTTACTTGTGTTATTTATGTGAGTATATAAATATTTATAAAGTAAGTGCTTAAAGTTTATTTCTTCTTAAAATTACAATGTTTGAAATTTGAATTTAATTAATAAATTTCTAAATAAACTTCTTTACAGATTCCAAGACCTGTTTCTGGTACTCTCCCTGACTATAATGTTGATGACATTCTTCTCGACGTATTTGTTTCAAGTAAGTACGTAATAAGTGTTTTAACTGTGGGATAGACCTATATTCAGCTGTGGGATATACAAAAAAGATCAGCCTAGTGTTTTAAGAAGGATAATGGACAAATATTATGTTTATACGTAAATTTAGCTATTATCTCTGTATAGTACAAACTAAATATGATTTAGTATTATATTTTATAATTATATTTTCATTTATGTTCTGTATATACTATATTTACATATTCCACTTATGCTGCTTGCCGTTAAGCATATTATAAAATTTCTGATAACATAGAAGATAAAATAGCCTGTGACTAAGCAATAATATACATATCAAAGTTATTTAAATGTCGAAGGGTAGCATATCTGGCCAAAGTAGCTTCTAGTTTAGTCAAATGTAAGGCAAGATGGAGCTAGCTTTTATTGCCCATGTAATAAACAAGATGGTTTAAAAATGCAAAGTAATACAAAGAAAAAAAGATAAACCTGCTGAGTATCTTGCCAGATCTTCTCATTTGAGGTCATGTTCCGATCTGGTGGTAGTGTACAACATTGTAACTGACAATATGTATGTGCTCCCATAGGCCTATGCAAAATAAATATATTTCATTTCTGCACATGGGCATCTGTAATTAACCTGTGATACGTGTCGGCTACTAATGCATTGCTACCCCTGAGAGACAATTCAGAATGCCTCTAGTAAGTGTGTCTTTTAACAGGATTAGTGTTGATGTTTCTGAATTAAATCTGTCATTTGTAAAATTTGGTGATAGAATTAGTGTAGTTGGATTGAGCAGGTACTACTGCCACACCTATATCTAGTGCCACAACTATTTCTAGTGTGAAGCAGTAAGACTGAGATATGATTTTTTTACATAGTCATGATTATTGTGCCTAGCATTGTGGTACATGGTGATATTTGTTGTAGACATGTCTTGTACATAAATGAATTGATCCAATCTCTGAAATGATTAAATCTACAACCACAGTATCCTGCAGAAATATTTTGATCTATAGGACTACTATATACATAAAAATAATTAGCTCTTAGTCTGTTCAAATTATATTCTCACACTTGTATATTATTGACATACCCATATTAATAAAGTTAAAGTATTGCAATGTATTCCAGGCTGGTTTAGTGGAGGTGCTGATCCGCAAGTTCCGTGCAGCAGCCTCAGTCATTTCTGCATACATCGTAGCCAGCATCATCCTGCATGCTGTGTGGCTGCTGGAGAAGTGGGGGAACCCGGAAGCCACTTCCTCTCCCATCCTCATTGTGTTGACTACTATACAGAGATGCTGTAAGTTTACTTTGGTTCTTAATGTAATTTAGACACGGTAAAATTAAGTTTTCATCGGGCTCACAGAAGTACCACACCTATTTTTACTATGAAACAGTTCATACGTGTTAGGAGGCGGTTGGGCATGCCAGCTCTCTTACAGATAAGGGGATCATCTTAGTCCTCAGGTGTATTAATGTATCTGTGAGTTGCATTTCTTTGCACCCATATTTTTAATGGGTACATGTAACTCCATTAAAAATGTGAGTTCAAAGTACACAGTACACACATGTGTATGGTTGGCAGTAATAATTTGTCATCATGTGTAACTGTGTGTGCCATCATGTGTAATGCATGCTTGTTTGCTATTTGAATAATGTTTAATGTTATAAAAACGGTATTGAAAGTTCACAGTAGACATCTAGTCAAATAAAACGTAACTGTAATGTGTATTTAAAGTACATTTAAAAGTCTCTTAAAGTCAAATAAACATACCTTGTACTGTAAGATTTTTGAGGTCATGTAAATAACAATTCATTGATTCAAATCAAATATTTGATTTATATGCCATTTATAACCAGTAATGTGTAAATTATATGTTTTGATTGTTGCAGTATCTCCTTGGTACTACTTTTTTTACAAGCGCGCGGCCTTGAGGGTGAGCGACCCTCGATTTTACGAGGACATAGACTGGATCAACCGGCAGCTGCAAACACACTAAATAGCAATATATTGCATACTTATACATTATGATTATGTTAACCAGATATACAACTTACCTACAGAAGATTTCACTACTTTTACCTTTATTGAATGATGTGTGATTTATTTAAAATGAAATATAAATTCATTGAGTGATTGTTAAAATTAAGGCAACTGAAAAATTAGATTTCTGGTTGTTTTTTTTTAAATTTTAAATTTATGTAGATACTTAAAATCTTAAAATGTACGTAGATATAAAATGTAGAAATATATGTACTTATTGTTAATTTTAGCGTAAGTCAAAGATTATCTAGTCAGAAATAAATGTGTCATTTGATAAGGTGTATTTTGGTTTTATAATTTCTTACATAAATAAACTGAACCAAATAGATAGTCCGATTATTATCTTCTTCATTGTGTATAGATAAATCAATTACTGAAAACTTCATTCTCTTCTCTCAATTAGCTGTGGATACAGTATCCCATCAAAAACATAAATGTAAAAAAAGTATATTACTGTGTACTTTTCCTACAAAAGTATTGAGATCTAAATAGTCTCCAAGTTCTGTATATTATTCTGAAATTTTAAAGTAAATTAAAATTATTTTATTATTATATATTTATTAAATTTTTAAATAAATTAAAATACAATCTCTTGTATTGCCATAACAACAATTATACACTTAATAATAAAACTCTGTTCAATTTTAACAGATAATTTATTTACACAAAGCATTTATTCAATGTAGAATGTAATTTGAGCACAAAATTTCACTTGGCTAGTTTTTGTACAAATGAAACCTGTATGTTTGATTGTATTTGCCTAATCAACTTATCACACTTACTTCATACACTAGTTACTGTATTGCTATATTCAGTTTATTGGTAAATTAGTTTTTACCGTGTAAAATTTTAAACCTGAAGTATATTTTAAATTAATTAAATGATTCGTCACGAAAAAAACATAATAATTATGATGATTAAAAAAAATGAACGATAATCCAAAGTTTTAAATTTTACATTTTTATTATTTGTATTTTATTAAATTTCTCTCAATAAGTTACAAAAAGAGTACTGAAAGGGCTAAAGGTCGTAACTCATTATTGCCGAATTGCACGATTCGTTGAGGCGGCGGTGGAGCGCTATCCCCCAGAGGTTTGCATACAAATATCAGTGGTATGATAAGGCGGAATTCCACTGAGGCGACAATGACCGACTTGGGGGCATGGTCACTTATTTCCTTGTGTTGTCTATTGTAGGCGTTCAACATGTTGAACAAAATTAAATTTACGTCGCATGCGGAATTTGTTGCCCCACGTTGCATGCGCGTCGTATTAGTGTAGCGTGTCTCTAATGCGATTCCATTCAGGCAACTTCAGTTTGGTTCATCACGTTTTTACTAAGTCATGACAGCGGCTGGAGCCGGAAAGGGAAAAGAAAACAGCCACAATATTGGAGAAGAAATATATATGTTAACGAACAAGAAGTTCAATATAATTTGTACAACAACAAAAAAATATATATTATAAATTTATTTTTGATCTTATTGTTTTTTTTTAATTGGCTATTTTAATGTCCCACAATTCGGAGGAATTATGATAATTATCAATTAAATTGAGCGTTGGATAGCCGGCGACACTGTTCGAAACGTGGAATTATGCCGCAGAATGACGCAATCGGGAAGCTACAATGGTCAACATGTAGCATGCTGCAGGACAACACGTTCTTTGTCGCTTTGTGTTCCTTCTATGGAAAGTGTAAAATTTGCCTAAGTGAAATTGCGCCTTTACACGGCGCGTTTGCGCTGCGCCACACGCAAGCCAGAGTTGCTACGCGGCCGGCGCGCGGCGATGCAAAAGCGGCACCGTTGAATTGTTTGTAGAAAGTTATATGGTAGAAAGAGATACCTACATATGATTGTTTCGGATTTTTCATTCATCGAATGTTGGTGGTCTAGCCATATTTTTTACAGTAGCTACTGTGTACCATTAGTTAAGAACGTGAATTTGGCCAGAAACATATGTACCTACTACGGCTTATATTATAGTTATAACAAACTTAGTCCGTCATTTGATGCTTATATAATTTTCAATGAAATAGGACATTTTTCTAACTTTTACATAATATCTATAATCACTAGATGAAATTCGGTCACACGATTTACCTGCTACGTCATTACAAGGCGAGAAAGGGATACACGTGGCCTACTCAATTAAAATTAGACAAACACATAAACATAAGTGCGATATCATCATGGATACATCTCTAACAATAATTAAAAAGCAGATGAGGAAAATATTATACGAAAAGTCACATGAATGCCTTTGAATATGCACTAGTTATAGGAAATTAAAAGATGAAGAACCTAGCAAACCTAAGCAATACTGATAATTATTATTGGCTCAAGATATGCAAAATTATATAAAATTAAATTAAAATTTAAAGAACCTCCAAAGCTATAAAGATATGTGAACAAAGATTAAAAAGTCCAAAATAATATCAACAGATGTGAGTGAGTGAGTTACAACTACATTTTAATTATAAACATTTGTTCGTTAAAATTGTGCTACAAGGTCGCGGCGGAGGGGTACCGCTTAACTAAGTCAGACTCTTTATTCGATTGACTATCTATTTATTTACTAGATTTAATCGTTAAGCCTGTGAATGTGACGATTATGCAACCTCCATATTTTATTTTAGCTCGGTAGGAATCTAGTCTCTGAAGGAGGCGGTACCCCGCCGCGATATTGAAGCACAATTTTAATGTGTAAATATTATATTTTTATAATTAAAATGTAGGTGTAACTCGCTCGAAATTGATGGCTCATCTATAGATATTATTTTGGACTTTAAAATGTTTGTTCACATATCTTTATAGCGTTGGGTTTTTTTTATTATATTTGATTTTATTTTAATTTTTTAAACTGCATTTGGTATTGTTATTATTTATTTAGATATTTGCCTGCATTTGTAAGTTTTTCTTAGATTATACATCACATCAAATACGAGTTGAAGTGATATGATGATATTTGGATTGCGTTCAATGTTTAACATTTCACCTACCATAGTTTTTACTAATGTGACCGATTCAATGGAATGGACAGTTTTTTTATTCAGTTTCATTTGATACCCCACAATATACCCAATATTTGACAATATTCGATTATTCATCCCCATTATACTCTCTCATACCCTAGTAAATGCAGATTCTGACAAAACATATTTAATTTTATTATACACGGCATTCTCTTTCATTTGATACCCCACTTGGGTATATTTGACAATAATTGCTTATTCATCCCCACTATCACCCTATTAAATGCCGATTAGTAGCAAACGAGCATGCAGTCCACCTGATGGTAAGTGGCTACTGCCGCCCATGGACATCTGTAATCAACCCT
>MOOZ01001819.1:620594-644660 GCA_002930495.1 Cecropterus lyciades | reverse complement strand
ACCCATGAATGTGCAGAGCAACGTGCTAGTTTGTAGTCTCAATTCGGTGCTTGTAAAGTACCTATACAAGATGTTGCGAAAATTTCGATAGCGTTATTTAGAAGTACTAGTGGCGCCATCTCTGGACCAGTAGCGGAAAATCGCCACCATCAAATATTTTCGCTAAAGGCTCATATTACACTCTCATCTATGTACCAATGTCACTAACCAACCAACACCACCTGGTAGGTGGTGTTCATGCTTATCCTTAGATATGAAATCTATAAAGAGATCCTGGCCCCACATTTGGTTAGTAAATGATAAATAAGGAACAAAGGAAATGGAAGAAAGAAAAATTAAATCAGCAAGTTGCATTGAAATGTCAATATATATATTTTAATATTCATAAATTCAATATACATTATAATATCAAGTAAAATGAATTACTATAATTTATATAGGCAATATTTTAACACATGTTAATCTATGCGTAAGTTTAACAATCTAGAGTATCTTAGTTTAACAAGAGATCGCAACCCGGCGATGGCTGCGCGCGCTCACGATACAACAAACACATTATGGCAATAGGAATTCACGTTTGGCTTATTAACACTAAAACTATACTTAAACGAAGGAAGAAATACTTTTCTGCAATATATTATTGCACAAGTACGTAACTAAACATTGCCATAGTACATAATGCCTTTAGTGTAAAAAATAAAATTTTCATTCCATATAAAATTTACTTGAAGCCTTACTTAAAATTATTTTTGGCACATAACTAAACTAAATTAAGCTACAGCTAGGGGATGACGGGATACTATATGGTACAGGTTCCGCGTCATATCGTTAACAATTAATTAATCTTTGGTTTATCTAGCCCACCGGTCACAATTTGGAAATTACTTACAAATTAATAGATGATAAAATATGAAATAGTTCAAACAGGCTCGCTTATTCCAATTACAATTATCATATAATACATTCATCATGTAAAGATAAGTAATTATATTTTATAAGAATAATAATAATTTTTATTATGATTTATAATTTCTTGTAACTTTGTAACATTACAAAGTGTATCGGAATACTGATGCTTAAACGCCACCGCTGAAAGTGGTGCCTACTACTGAGTATTCGTATAATTATAGTATTATTATTCTTATTGCAATAATTCTAAAAATTGATGACAATAAGGAAGACGGCTGCTACTTTTTGCCACTAGGGAATTTGCTGACAAATTAAAATAGCGAGCCTTTATTGAGAAGTGACTTTTTAGTTGTTTACACCCTTTAAATCGTTGCTATATTTTTGTAAAAGCAGAATGTTATTAATATATAACGGTTATGCTTCAATTTAGGCTTGGTATTTTAAGACCAGTCTGGCATAAGCCCTATGTATGTATATACATATATTGAGTTTTAAACTGTTCCTAAAAATTCTAGCCGCCTTCCTCATTGAGCTGAATCAAATACTGTGTCCATAGACCTATCATTGCAGTAAATCAGAAATGTAGGTAGATATACTGCGTGTAATAATTTATGTAGGTAATTCGTTGCTTAGAAACCTTTACAAATTAATTTTATCTACTTAGGTACTTATAAATAATCGTTAGGTTTGTATCTCTTAAAGTGTATTTTGCATAGGAACTTTCTGATCTAACATATGGCTGAAGAAATGAAAAATACCGGAGCGTAATGGTCTAATCGTTATAAAGAAAATACGTTAAGTCTGTTCAGCTGCCTTGTAGGTAATTTAATATAATTTATAGCACGATTTCAAAGTATGATAGAATTGAATAGAGCCCAAATTATTACTCCATAGTTAAATTATATGAGTATCTACCTATTATGAAAAGTGAGACAATAAGTTGGTACATCATGTATTACACAATTAGATATTCATAAAATACGAATTAAGTACAAAGTTCATAAATAGTGAGGAGGCGACAAATTATAATAGAATTTAACAAATGACAAAATTACAGATGTTTCAAATATCTCAATTTAGAATGTGTTTGAAATAAAATATCATCGTACAATCACAACAACACTATAGAACTATTAAAATTTGATTTACAAGATACAGTTGATTTATATAATAATAGTGTATTTGAATAAACAGATGTTGATTATTGTCTCTTAATCCATTGTATGTCGGCGCAGCGAGCGACGCCGCGCGCTAGTGCTAGTATTTGAATAAGCGATCATATTTACACATAAATTCTTATACTATTTACAATAATTATTATGTACAACTCTTAATAAATTCTAATTTTTGGACTAATCGAAAGAGTTTTTTAAACACAGTAGAGATCCCATAGGAGTATTATGGAATGATTTCAACTTAAGTAAGATTTAATCTATCTAAACACTTATGTTAGAAATACGAGAAGCTTAGTTACACTAAATTTAATTTTTTTACCAATAGAAAATAAATTTTGTAATTTTAAGAGTTATTATTTATGGAAATAGAGAATACTGATTACATCATAGCTGATGGTGAAAGTCGACTGGTTTGAGTCGGAAGCATCTCAGAAGTATGAGTGAATAATTCGATGAATAAATGTGTACTCCATTGTACGTATATTGTTCGATACATTACGTTAGTAGTTACATACACAAAATCTATTATTACGGATTCTATTATTCTACTATATTGTCATCACGATAGACACGCGGTCTATTAACCTAAGCATCTAACCGATCCAATGCATTCTATGTTGCACAGTTGCACTCATTTATACTTATAGGTACCATTACTTTAAAATTAAAAAAAGTTTAAAACGAGCAACGACGTGGTCGCACTCAACCCTTATTACATAATATTTGGCACAATATAAAATAATAATAAAATAAAGTTTATTATCAAGGAGTATTATGATACAGGTACTGGCCTTTGGGATTTGGCACATAAAATTATCATCAAATTAAAATACTAAAAAGATCAATTACATCTTTGGCGCTTCGCATGGCACTCGTCTTTGGTACATTTGGCACTAGTAACTTAATACACAAATAATCAGAATATTATGATCTATTGTACAAAAATATGATATTGAGCATTGATCCTAAAATATTTAAGTCCCAACAAAAATACCGGGCGATAAATACTTTGTTATTAAGAGTATTATTAACCATTTAATTAAACCATAATAAAGTCCACCCATAGTTAAAGGTCAAAGCGAATAACTATATCAATTTGAACTTCATGAGATTTTCATTTCAACATCTTTGCACGTCACTTCCGCATAACTATCACTTACATAATTTCTGTCTTACAATACTCACATGTCACGCCTGTTTTGATCTGACACCCAAGTTAGTAATATTTGTAATTTTATAATTTACGAATTTAACATGAGCACCTAGTTAAGGACTTGATGCAAGTTTCATAATATTAATAATAATATATATTTTGTTTTCAATCTACGCCTACGTTTCTTGCTCATCGTTTGGGCTTTCAAGATTCTATTCGAAATATGAGCATTTAGGTACGCGTTGCATAGACACTATCATATGAAAACTTTGACTAGCGACTCGTCTTTTCGCAAATCGATTGATTTTAAAAATTCGAAGATAGCTTCATCATTAAAATTATCATTTTTACAGTTACACCATCCAATCCATATACGAGTATCCGATGCCTGAATTACTTACATTACCAAGCTAATCTCTGTATGGCTTACAAATGGCGAATCTGTGGTTCATATGTTGACTGTAGGAGCCTGAATGCGAGAACTTTTTTAGGCACTTGCAGCACTGAAAGGGTTTTTCTCCAGTGTGGAGTCGCTTGTGTTCTGTCAGGTGATGCTTATGTTTAAATGCTCTCGGACACTCCAAACATCTGTAGGGACGTTGACCTGGAATAATAAAAATAAACTTTTCAATTGTGCTCATTTTTACGTTAAAATTCATAAAAAATAATCATAAAAATCATTTTATACAGAATTGCAATAATATTACTAACCTGAGTGTTCATATTTATGCCGCGCCAGTGAGCTCTGTTTCACGAAGGTTTTTTCGCATTGATCGCAGACAAATTGTCCTTCACCTTCTTTGTACTCCGCACCTTTTTTCATCTTGCTTTTCTTAAGTACAGACGCTTTGTCGTCAAATTCGATTGGCGTTTGTAGCTCGTCGCTCCAAGGATGTCGCTCGTATGATGGACTTGACTCCTGCCTTTTTGTATCTGGCGGCATATGCATGCCGAGAATAGGAGATCTAGCATTCGCAATATCGTTATACTGGAGAAGTTTATCCATCGGTAGAATTGGACTTATGGGTATTTTTTGGGACACTAGCTTTTTATGTCCATTCATATTTTCTCCCGGTGAGGGTGATTGTCCAAAATCGGTAAAAGATAAAGATGAGCAGTTGGAATGTGGATAAGTATTAAGAAATTGCGTATGGTGTGGGGTTGTACTACGAGAAGATTTTTGGCTCAAGTTCACCGCTTCTTCGGAGTCGGAATGTGTGACTGAAATGCTGCAAGGCGGTGATGGCGACGGGCTTGATGTCACCGATACATTGGATTTCTTTGTAGATAGATCCAAAGGTTGGTCAGACATCGCAACTGTTTGTGTCATTCGTCGTACTCTTGCCCTATTGTTTTGGAACCACACCTGCACTACCCTACTATCGAGACCAATTTGTTGTGCTATTTTCTTAAACTCTTCGCGATTTGGCCGCGGATTAACAGCATAGTGTTCCTTTAATATTGTCTGTTGTTCTTCACTCAGTGCAGTGCGGACTCTGATCTTTCTGTCAGAATCGGTAAGCGAAGTTTTGTCATCACGTTCATCTCGACCAAAATCTTCATCTTCACTGGCACTCACGCCGCTCTGAATGGAAGCTCGTATTTCAGCCTCTAGTCTATTTAAGGCTACAGTTTCAGCTACTTGGGCTGCCAAGCCTTCATGCTTTCTAAACATGTTTCCACATACAAGTTTGTCGTGTTCTAGTAACTCATCTTTTGTGTTGAATGTCGCACTGCATTTCAAGCACCGGTTTAAGTCTTCGGGCTCCTGTTTTACAGTCCATTGTGGAGTAGGTGGTGACTCTATTTTTCGACTATTATTTTCAGAATCCGGAGCCCTCTCCGGATTCTGAATTCTTTCCATATTCGCTTTAAAGAAGTGCTTTGTTACAGATGCATTGACCGACTGCAATATTGTATTAAATCCTGCATGATTATTATCAACATCATGGTCATTGTTATTTAAAGGGACGGATTCGAAGTTTTGAGGAGATCCAAGATCTGTCTCTCGATCGTCTTGTTCTTTTTTAACCGACAATGCATCATCATCTTCAATATCCATTACTAACTCTGCACTTCCTTCAGATCTTTTATCGTCTTCTTCAGTTACTTCTTCGATTAGATCTTCAGGATCACCCGAGGAAGCAACGTATTTGTTTGGGCTGTATGGATTATCTAAATTTTTGGATGGATCTTCGCGATAAGATGCTAACTGTGCCATAAAATGGGTTAAGGAAGCCGGAAGACCAGGTGTTGAAACGAGTGGTATTCCGTGTGCCGATTGGTATGAACCCATATAATAAGATCCCATCATACCAGGTTGAGGCAAAGATGGCGGAGAAAATTTATTTTCTGGTGTCGACATTGATGCAAACAACGCAGCTGCATTATATTTCGGAAGGATAGGCAAAAAGCCGTTGGGTGTCATATTATGATTGTGCTGAGATGCAACTACAGCGTTTGATCGCTTTCTTGATGGACTTCGATCTGGGTTTAACGCAGGGTTATTGGGTTTTATTCTTCCCATCTTAAGATTCATTACAAGACATTTTTTCGAGGTCATATGAGAGGAATATGATCCAGAGTGGGAAAACTTTTTTCCACAGTTGGCACATTCAAAGGGTTTTTCGCCACTATGAATACGCAAGTGTTCTTTAAGGTGATGCTTAAACTTAAAAGCTTTGTCGCAATCGTTGCACTTGAATTTTCGTAGTCTAGCACTCTCGTCGTGGCTGATCATGTGTCGCTGCAGTCGGTACACATTGATGAAGCTCTTGTGGCAGATCTTGCACGTCTGTGGACAATAAAGTTTCACTATTAGCATTTTGTATTCTCAACTTACTTCTTAGCTAAGGAATATTCAGGATGCTAGTTGTTTGGTATACAATGAGCACTGACATATTTGACTGTATCCACCTGTGTGTTGGGGGAGTGGAGCTTCTCGTGGCGTTCGAGTTGCTCGCGCGTTGGGTAGGCGCCGCGGCATTGGCTGCAGGGAAAGGGGCCGCCGGGGCCCAGCGGGGACCCACCGCGGTCCTCCTCTTCCTCCGACGGCTTGCCCTCGGAGCCCCCACCTGCAAGCGGCCGGACTGCAACAATAGAGAAACATTATTGTATTACATGTATTCCAAGGGTTATTACGCTTAATTTATATTCTATCAATTCCTTAATCTGTAACAAAATAAATACGGCATTGTTATAAATTAAGTAAGTCACGACTATACGGCGAGTGTTGGCTGTACTCCATGATGAGTAATGAGAGACGAGGTTTATTTAGAGAATGCGTAAAGTGCGAGTTTTGTATATTTGTACGGAGCTTGGCGAGCGGTAACTTTTGTACAGGTGTAACTTGTAACGTTCCTATTATTCAAGTATTTAACTTTTTCTTTTGTTATCAACATGTACTTACATACTAAAAGAGTAGAATTGAATTAAAACTGACAAATAATTAAATTAAAGTTTTTGGCTATCGAAAAAATATTTTATTTTGGAGAATAAGAAAGAAAAGGAACAAAAAAAGTTTTAAGAACCATGTTCATGTAAGTATGACGAAACATTCCCTAATAATGTCAAAATTACGTTGGAAACCGTAAAATTGCCAATAGCTTGTAAAACGCAATAAAAAGGACAATAAAGACTGCTCCCGCAGCACGGCGGCCGGCAGCAAATAAACAATTAACCGTATTCATTCGCGTTCAAAATGATCGCGGACACCTTTCCGCGCTGTATAAAAACAAACGAGCCAGCGATTCAATTTGGAGTCGGTTATTTGTGTAATACGGGGCGTTTTGGCGCGTAATATCATTTTTAAAGCGTTGATGGTGCGTGGTAGTCGTAAATCAAGGATAATAAAGAGCAAAACAGCGGCGCGACGTATTAATTAGTGTGCCGCGTTCTACGGAGCCGATCTGTTTCGTGCACCTTGCGGGATCTAGCGGCCCTACCAAGCATCACACGGAATGTCTCCCATCTGGGAATTATTTAGAGTGCAGTTCTTTGAATTTATTAGACTCGATTAATGTGACCTTAGTGGAATGAAAGTGTTTTCTGGATGGAGTTGATTTAACAAACATTGTATAGGATGTGCCTATATTGTCAGTACGTTAATAAAAACTAGGTACAATTTTAATAGACCTTCTATTATGATGAAATTTATTTCAGATGAAGACAAAATCTTATACAAGTATGGTGTTATTCAGGTTTGTTGATTAACGTATTTCATATAACATTTCTTACATTTTTAAACATGTATTTTTATGCAAAAGGTATATATAAAAGTAGAAATCGATAATACAGTCCTTCTGATAGTAAACGGTCACTGTCGTCCAAGTACATCTGTAAACAATCCAAGATAAGATCAGCGTCTTTCCCAAGGTTGGCCACAGAGAAGTTGCTACTCCTAAGGAGTAAGTTGCAACGCCTCGGATAAGTTGGCATGTCTTTCTTACCACCTTTACTCCACGTTTCCAAGACATGTCGACATTATCAGCCAGAAGTAATAGTGGTGACGGTGCAGCCGGAGTCGAACCATGGAGGGCTTCTTTAGATTGAGATGATGAGAGAGTGTGGGTGTGAACCAACTAAAAAATAAAAAGCTTAAATGTCAAATATTGTACTTGAATATGAACAATATTTAATATTTTTAAGTAGTCCATAATGATTTATTTTATATGCATATTTGAAGATTTTACATCCATGAATTATTCATTCAATCACATCATAACAGGAACATGAGTTGGAGTTCAACGATATGAAGGTGTAAAAACAACTTGAAATTTTGAGGTATTTTTGGAACGGATCATTTATCATGGCACTATTATGATTAAAAAAAAACGCTTTCTACACTCATAGCCCCACACTAGAATTTTCTCCTGTGACGTGGGTACCATGGACACACACAAAGACGAATACACAAATACCCAGACCCAGCACAGAAATCTAAATTCATCATTCAGATGTCTGTCTGGCTGGGGATCGAACCCATTGCGTATCAGACCGGTATGGTGACCGCTCAGCCACGCGAGTCGTCAAATCATTAGGTTGCAGTAATTGTAGGTATTGAGTAATATTATAAAATACTACATTACCCAATTCCTTACAACGATCTTATCAGCATAATTCAATGAATTTATGATGATATGTAAACTTCTCTGTATTTAATTTGTCAAGCTCCTCCTCATGGTTTCATGTTCCGTTAGATAGGGAAGATGCCACCGTCTCACCTATTCCTAGCGTAAAACAGTTCATGTGAAAGTATCGGAAGCCGGCTGATTTAAATACGAGACGACTAAGATGTAGTTGTCAAGAGTGGCAACGTATCTGTAATTGACGTAGAACCTTTATTCCATGTAGAATTGCTGACACACGTCCATGGGCGGAACTAACCACTTACCATCACATAGATTGCGCGCTTGTTTGCGATTTAAAGTTTATTAAGTATATAAAAAAATATATATATCATTTAATAAACTCTTGTCTTGGGAGAAAATATCTATCATCATCAAATACAACATGGCATAACTAGTACGCATAGAAGTCTGGGCTTCGAATCCAGGGTTGGTAAAAAAAATGCCACTAGTCTGTCATTGCTATAAAATCTAGACAATATTTGAAGTCTTTGCAGTTCCACTTGAACATCCACTGCCACAACAATTTTAACAATTTCAAATTAACTAAACTTGGTAAATTTAAATAAATAAAATAAGTTATTGAATAACATAGCTTGATATTTAATAATATTATATAAAATTTATTTAGAATTTATTATATATTATAATTAAAATTAATATTTGTGACCCGAATAAGCATTGGCATGTTATCTTATATACAAGTAAGCTCAGGGGTAGATACTATTTAGTCCTCGAAAAACTTGTAATCGGATTCTATTTTTATAGCAGTGAACACATACCACCAAATGTAGTGCTTATTTCTTATTTTAATTTCATAAAATTACTTCTCAACAGTGAGTATTACGTTAAGATGATAATTATACTCGTAGAGACGGGACTTTTGCGCGAAAGTTCCGGAATTGTTTGTTAACACATAAGATTACCTATAGTTATTCATGGATTATCTAGTTAGTGGTATCACTAACACGGCGCGTCGTTAAGCTGGCTGGACGCTGGGCGCACGTGCGCTGTGGACGGCAGCTCGGCTCCGGTATTGAATTTTAGAAAATATGGCCCCGTTACCCCACGCACAGATAACGCACGCTGCCTACCTTTGTTAGGCGTTGTTTACCCTGTACTGAAATTATAATTGGTAACGTGGGCGAATTAAGATATTATTTAGTAATAATTTTCATGTGAGTAGAGGCACAGTTTTAATAAGTCATTTTCCTTTTATCAGTTGTATTCTTAATTAATTATTAGTAACTGCTATTTGTTTAGATCCTTATTCAAGTTTCTAGTCCTTTCCTTTGAATTAATTAAGCCTTTCTAGTGAGGAATCGAACCTAGTACTGAACGCATGAAGACGTAATTGGATCTAACTTTAATTACTTTAAATAATAAATATATATTTGCGAAACTATGCTGACTGAATGAAATTAAATCGAAATACTTGCATGTATTTAAGGCATGAAAGTTTATTGAAGATGGTAGCTCTTTGTGGTTCGACTCCGGAAGCACCACCGCCACACCTTTTTCTGCCTAATAACAGCAGTGTTGTGCGCTGTTGTGTTCTGGTCTGAAGGGTGTGGTAAGGGAGACATACTTTTTCGAGGCATTCCATCTTAGTCCTCAGGGGTAGCAACGCGTCTGTGAACAACATTAGGTGAGTCTTTGATCTTACCTAGGGTTGATTACAGATGTCCATGGGTGGCAGTAGCCACTTACCATCAGGTGGGCTGCATGCTCGTTTGCTACTTCGATACTATATAAAAAAAATCATGGCGAGTTCAAGACAGAATTCCGTAAGGTCATATCACAACGTATAATTGTCCTCATACGGCATTAATACAATTGTTTACAATAGAAATGTAGTATATTTCTAGAAATTAAAAGCCATCAGACCGTTCAATATATCAATCAACATAAACAAATAATCTAACCCGGATTGTAAAACATAATTCACCGTAGAAATGTCCGTTTCGTCGGGAATCGAATCTGGAACGCCTGAAAAGCAAACTAATATGGTGATCGCTCCCACACGCGTGTCTTCATGCAATTAAAGCAAATAAAAATCAATTGCCTAAAGAAATTGAAATAGATCGGTGTTGTGATAGTTCACAGATTTCGCAACTCTATGACTCTACATCAAACATTAGTGAGATATTTTTGTCTTAAGTCTTACTTTTTGAAAACTGATTTATTGAATAAGTTAATATAGATAATTGTGTTATTTTTAACTAATAATCAAGTAATAAATGCTTAATAAGAAGTAGTACTTCGTTTTGCTTATAAAATGCTTCTATATACATCACGTTTTGAAACACGTCGCCGAAATTTACAATGTATAGCCACGTAGTAACTGAAAATAAAAGCAAAACATATTAGATATAGAAATATGCCTATAAATTATACACATATTTTTATATCAAAAGTATTACGGTAAAAGTACTGTAATAAACTTTCCTTCGTGAATCTCTCCGCTACTCGACCACAGATGGCGCTAGTAGTCGCATTAAGATAATTCGTATTAAACTTAATCGAAAGAAAATCGAATAACGCATTCTTATTTTAACTATTTTTGCTGTTATTTTGCCATTTACATAACTATTGCATACTTATGTAAATAATAATTACAAACGGTTAATATTAACTAATTTATATTAATACGTGATATAGGTAACTATTGTATCTATTTATTTCGACATAGTAGATTCCTGGAGACATAATTTAGTATATATGAATGTAACCAAAGCTAAAATTATAAAAATTATTAGTACATTATAAGTATGCACATACCTAAGCAGGCATTACGATATTAGAATATTATCGCGTACCGTAAGTATATACCTATATGGTATATTTTTTATCCTCATGATAGGACATTACAAAGTTATGTGGAATACCTATCACGGAGCGGATGATACACCTACACTCGAGACTATCGCTCGTAATCTGTGTGAACTGGCGTCCGTTCACCAATGATAAAAACCTGACAATTGTGAGTCGGGCTCGATCAATTAGTGGTTCGTACATGTTACCTATAAATATGAATAAAGCTATATAGAATAGTATCTGGGTTACCTTTTCAATATTTTCCGGGTTAAAAAATTTTTTCCTAATTATAAAACTTAAATTTAAACAGAGCACTGCGATTATCACAGTTCGCAAGAAATTAAAAAAAACCTAATTTTTAATTTTGTACCTACGCATGAAAATGTAAATAATTTTAGGTGAACACTTCTCATTTCATTTTACCTAAATTAATTTCGTTTCCTAATAACTACTTTCGTTTCCTAATCCTACGCGTCATCAAATGTACCAGTACCTTTAGACAAAGAAATACGTAAAACCGTTTCGTTTACCCACTTTCGGTACAGAGCACCAGTACCTACGCACACATGTAACAATGCACACACGTGCACAATAATTATCACAGCGAAGTGGCGATAAGAAGTTGATTACTGTTTGTGGCAAGCGCGAGTGACGATTGGTCCCACCTGTGCGTCGGGGGCGGCCGACGTGTTCGCAAGAAAAAACCCCGCCTAGACACCATGTAACTGTAAATTGCGTTGAGAGAATTATTATTGAACTGTTTATCTGGACGCACGCTGCTTGTTCAATTATTGTATTGCGGTCGACGCCGCTGTTATTTACTGCGACCACTATTAGGTACCCATTTACTTTCGTATACGCGATAAGCTTTGCCATGTGGTGGCCGTTATGTTATTGCGACTAATTTGACACGAAGGTATCTTGGAATTAATATCGTGACTAATACACTTATTCTATCAGTGGAGACTAAGTTTAAATTCTGAAACGGTAGTAGCAAACAGTGAGGTGATAAATTTGTAGATAAATACTATTGGTAGAGCGCTGAATATAAAATAATATTGAATTGGTATTCTCTTAACGACAAAAAACAAATATCATACCTACTTAGGTGAGTAGGTATAGATATTAGAAAAAAATCTCCTGAGATTATGGTAGCTAAAATTAATTAGGCATGTTAGAGGCGACTGCGATAAATTATAAGTCAGCATGTAGCTCACGAAGTAGGTACCAGTATGTAGAATAGATATATGAAAATTCCCCGAGAAATGCTCAGTTTGTAAATATTATTGCGGTTAAACCGAGCAACCATAAGCTGTTGTTAACCACAATAATATTTATAGAAATATAGTCCACATATTTATATTTGCCACATTAAGACGTTTAAACTTACAAAAAAAATGCGTGGAAAGAAATAGGAACACTACTTTTTTATAACATTTGAGTATTTCAAGATTTGATGAATATTACAATGATATTTTTCCATGTAAAGTTAAATAACATTTTTGGCATACAATATAAGTATCGATGAAGTGGGAGAAAATTAACGTGAACACGGGAATCTAAATATACCAAAGTGGTATGAAACAAATCACGTTGGTACCTAATGTAAAATAGTTAAAAGTTGTATACGCTGCTACACATTCTATAAATCATTAAATTATATTATCTATGATTATCTACAATATTAGCTACCTACATTTTATAACAATAACGATGCATGGAAAACAATATTGAGTACGTATATAATTCTTTTAAAGTTTTTTCATTGTATTTAAATAATCGTTGATGCGTAAATACATTTTATCATATTACATTATACATTAAAACACATACAAAGATGTACGTAGTATTATCCTTTACATGAAAAACCAAGATCAAAATCTTTCAGTGTCTCATTTCCATCTAAGACATAGCAAACGAAAACCAGAATACGATAATGTTTTCCTCAGGTCCTGAAAAATACCTATTATGAGTCAGATTCTGGAAATAAAATCTTAAATTATATTTAACTTATCGTGTTATGACTCACAAATCTTATAGGTATAGACGTAGATACGTATTCCATTAAAACTCATCTACTGTACCTACCTAATCGGATCATCAGTAGCTATGGAAAAAGATATATTAAGACGAATCTGAATTTGTTAAATCGTTAGGGAGCTATACCTTTAAAACTATATCATTATAGGTAGTGGTTTAATTAGTGATAAAGTTATCCGGCACGATATTTACAAGTGATTAGTGGATCAGCTAACTCCGTGAATGCTAATGAAGCGGACGATTTCATGTTATTAAACAAATAAATAATTAGGAAGTCTCTACATGTCTCGAAAGACTTGTGTATCTACAAAATGTCAACATTACTAATAGTATTTCTAACCATTTTACGTGTAAAGTATGTATTTAATACTGCTTATAGATACATTACACATTAATATTGTTTTAGTATTTTCGTGTCAATAACAATTAATACAAACATTGCTTAAAATTCTTCAAATCTTAAATAATTATATACTCATTTTAAATAACCGGTTAGTGAAATTTACGTTTACTCTTTTTGGTAATCATTATTGCCTTTGAAATTCGCGTAGATGTTTCATAAAATGTTTTAGTCTAATGTTGTCATAACTTTTTATTACGTTAAATATTAAAATGACCAGAGCTCTACTAAGATACGGATTTAATGAAAAAAAAAAAACAATTAAAACTTTATAACAATATTAAGAGACATTTTAGTGACTTACACTACTACTGGATACAAATTATAATAAATGGTATATTAAATATTATTTTCACTTTACAAATGATCACTGAATTTAGACAATTGCTAAGTTCTAAAACATTAAGAAACATTTAACGAATATGTCATGTATCACTTGGTGTTCATATAGGTATAACCGTTTAAATTTGATTGCACTCCAAGACTTGTACTTGAAATATTTCATAAGCTCTATTGAATTCGTACTACAAATAGCGTGGAAGATTATGACGATTAAAGTAAGGTTAATACGTAAACAATTAATTGATACACACTAGTTTATAAAATACGAATTAACGATAAACCGCGTACTACTTCATGTTATCTCCCGACGACGTAGTTGGGATCCATTCAATGAATATAACACGAAATGTACATAATAATATTGTTTCGTTAATCGCACAACCGATCAAAACAATAAAACAAATTTTCACTAACGTATTCAAACGTGCCCGAACTCTACCGTCCGAAATAACGCACAACCGAAGCCTCTACCACATCAAACGTCCCCATCACATTATCCACTCCAGACAGGCGGCGTTTAAAGACGAAGAAAAAATAAAAGGTAAGAAAGAAAAAAGCAAATGAATTAAAACAACATAATCATTTACGATTTAAGACGCTGAAAGAGCGGGGTTCCCCTCGACAAACGAAACTTTCTTTCAAGTCTGTGTATACCTGTTCCCGATTCTCAAGTGGATGAATTATATCCCAGGGGAGTCGAGGGGAGATTACCGAACACAGAGGTTATTTCTAATGAAGATGTGCTCGAGTTTTATTTTTAATGCGGCCGAGAGGTGATATCATTTTCACCTGTTTCAGTTAACGGTTACACCGAACATTTAACTCGAAGAAAACTTTGAAATTTTTAACTTTTACTTCTTGCTGACTTTCAAACTGTTCAGTTAAGACAAACAGTGTTTCTGTTATTCCTTTATAATTTAATTCCGAGTGATAAAACTTTAGAAGTGGAAAACATAAAAAATGAAAAGTAAGATGATACAACAAAAATAAAAAAGTGGATAATAAAATAAACAGCAAATAAACGTAAAAGGAAAAGAAGCTTACTCAGGGCCGCGAGCCGCCTGGCCGTGGTGGTGGACGTGGGAACCTGCTTACTCCGCATGTCCGCAAGCCAACCGGCCGCCAAGCATTCGTACCAACCGCCAACTCCCATAAGCGAGCTCTGCACTTTCATCGAGCGACACCTCGTTCANNNCACCGGGACCCACTCACTGACCGCGACCACCGACGCGGCGCACTACGACCACGAGCCGGCTCCGAGCCGCATCTACGCCGTACTACACGGGATCGTACAGCCTCCTCGCTGACGTCAGCGGCTAAAGTCCTACGGCGAAGCGGGCGCACGTGCACGTCGGGCGCTACTCACATCGGCAGGCGCCCCACACGTTGGCCAGGCTCCACAGGCGGTACGAGTAGCTGTCACCATAGCACCCGAACATCTCATCGGTTCTCGCGACCATGGCCCGCGCGCGCGGACTACGTGTTGTCGGCGGCGCGGCGCGCGGCGGAATGAAGCCGGCCCGCCTCTCGCCCCGCCCTGCGCGCCCGCGGCCCCCGCGCCAATACGTCCCCCACCTATACTTAATTAGTGGAGCCGACGGCCGTCCACGTCTCACCACCGGCCCCGCCGAGCCGCTCACTGCACGATGCAAGACGCTGCACCTTGCACATATCACCACCGAACTCGTTCGACCACTTTTTGACCGCTCGCCCACCTTTTCCACTTGTTTATATACAACTTGACGCTCCACCTTCTCGGAGCTCTACCTGTCTCTATCTAGCGTCTTGTTATTATGTTGGAGTGACGTGCGCTCCTAATCGTTAAGTTGACGTTGAAACAAATATTTATTCGAAGATTTGTTGATAACGAGTATATTATCATCATTTCCATTTATACAAAACAAATTATACTTAAATAACATTATAATTCTCCTCTGACATAATAAATATCATGGGATTAATTTTGTATATGCAAAACATTGTCTTTTTATTATATTTTTATGTATAATATCGTAATATTACTAAATTATTCAACGTAAAAGCCAAGTTATTAGTTAGTTTAACGATTAGTAGCACTTCAATGTCGATGCGTAGTTGCAATTTAGTTCCGCTTTCGAACACTAGATGGCGTTACATGTACTCAGCGCGTACCAGCGTTAACCAAACGTACGTTGCGAGATGGACTTAGGTTTTGTTCAATTTTTTTTATAAGTTTAATGCTTAATGATTTCATAGTTAAAAAATTCTTGTATAAATATTGGCTAAACCATTACATATATGATAATTCGTAGTATCTCACGATTACCTACCAAATAAAATGAAGCCGATGTAGAGTATTTTAAGAAGAATAATGGACGAAAGGAATTTGAAATTAATTTGTTATGACTATTGATTATTGTTAAACGCTTTTTTTTCACTAATGCATAAACCATCATATATTTATAAAATTACTCATATATGTGCTTCCGTATGAAAATATATCTAGGTATTATGGATAGGATATATATTATGTTAAGATATATTATGACATATATTATGTTAAGATAAAGTTTTACATGTGATCGAACTTATTTTACTTACTATTTATATTACTTACTACTACTTACTTTATTTTATTACTTGTTATAAAATAAAGTATTTATATGTGCCGTGTCGTTGGCCTTCTTGACGTAGGAGGCGACTAAGGGACAAATCCATGAGATGGGCAAAAGTGTCTTCCTGGTAACATTAACACTCCTTGCGATCACCAACACGTATGCCAAACGCGTTGAGTATTTAAAAAAGCTGGTAGTTAAATAGATATATGGACGTTATAATATTGTAAATTATGTGACAAGTCATAAAACAAGACATTTAGGTAAATTATTCATTGTGTAACCAAAAGACAATGTCACCTTGCGAACACGTGCGCACCACGTGACCACACCTTGTCATTGGGAAAGCTCTTTGTATCCAATCAGCTTTGTTTGTGAATGATATTCGTGAAATAGATAGGTGACATCCTCAATAACGGTCGCTTGCATCTTTTGTTTTGAGCATTGTTACATTTTATACTTCTTATACGAGTACCTGAGTACCGAGTATCGTATGGTACATCTGTCTCAAAATCAAGGTAACTAAAAAAAATTACCTACATATGTTTAAAAATGCCCAATTTACATAGAGTAGGTGTTTCTAAATAAAACTTATATTTTAAGGTAGGGGTTAAGTATGTTAAGAAACCTTAATATATAATATAATTTTGGGCAACTTCAGCTTAGATAAAAAAATATTCATTTCAGAAATTAAATCGATTACAAGTTAAGTACGTAAAGTGTGAATGCATGAGCGTCGCAAAGGGGGGACGTGTTTTATTTTTTATAGTACGCAAGTAGCAAACGAGCATGCAGCCCACCTGATGGTGAGTGGCTACTGCCACTCATGAACATCTGTAATCTACCTTAGGTGAGATCAAAGTCTCACATAAAGTTGGCCACTGATTCGTTGCTACCCCTGAGGACTAAGATGGAATGCCTTGGAAAAGTATATCTCCCTTACCACAGCCTTCAGACCAGAACACAACACTGATGTTATTAGGCAGAAACAGTTGTGGCGGTGGTGCCTCCGGAGCTCTATCATATTCAAATATAATAATATTTTTAGATAGTGGTCTTACGGTAGGATCTGAACTACCTTGGATTGGGTCTAACCGAGAGCTAGGTTTAGGTTTAGAGATGCGAGAATTGATACACCACCAGTACAAATATATACCAATAAATAGGATAAGAAATTATAGCTTAATTAACAGCGGCGATTCCATATCCATACATATCTGTAATAAAAATAAAAGTTTTATACATCAGTGCTTTAGTAGGACTTTATTACGTTTCCTTTATACAATAATTGTTCATGGTTTCGTCTATACATTGCACGTTAACGTTTTCAGTTTCGGCTATACATTGTACAATTATAGGAAAATACGTAAATAATGATTATTTTGAGGAACGGTAATAAACTCGTACAAGGAGTTGGTGCCTACAGATATATTTGCAAAGAAGATAACATTGAGGACTGGATTATTTAATAGTAGACATTTCTTAGAAAAATATATCGTTATTTATTTATTTGTCTCTGTGTTTTAAATTGCATTACACCAAACTACTGAATCTAATTTAAAGGTTTGGTAATATGTAGAGGTATGGTCAATATCTTTAGATAACATTCAGTTTTTATATTATTATTTTAAATCCATTCACACCTAAAGTTACATAACTTAAGGAGTGTATGGAAAAATGACTGAATGAAAGAATGGAAGACAATACAATTACTTTTCTATAATATATTAGAAAAAATATATTAGAAGTAGATAGTGGATATACTCATAATACTTATTATCAAGTATACTTTTCTGTTTTTGTGTGTTATCATTTCCGTTAAGGTCACCAATGCTCATTAATAAAATATTTTCCTTGTATATTTATCGTGGTTTATTAAATTCACACCTCAAATTATTATAAAAACACGTAACTTATATAAAATTATATATAATTTATATAACTTTTAACTTAAGTATATTTCGCAGGTAACAATCTGCCATTATAGTCCACACTAGGATGAACTGTGTTGTTAGTATATATTTGTAAAATATATTAAATTGTATAATATATCGTTATCATCATTATACGAATAATAAGCGATAAAAAGTTGTGACAGCTGCTTCATACAGGTACATAGCTAATCTCCGAAATAGATATATTTAGAAAATCCATACTATTCCGCACTTTATTATTGCAATCAATGAGTAATCAACTTAAAATAGGTATTGTTTTGTAATAATGTGTAGGTAGAAAAAGTCGAATGAGCTAAAGTAATGTTATGTAGAACCTAAAGTAGGTGTAAATGTATTTTATAATTTCTTCGCGTCTTTGTTGTAAATCTAAGGTATTGTTTTAATTAGCTTTTTTCTAAATAAATCAAGAACATATTCCAACTATTACTGCGGTGTCAGTTATCGGTGTTTATTTAGGTTTTAACCTTGGGTTCGGTTCCCGGCGAGCAGTCCACACGTGGCCTCGTGGGTCTCCTGCGGTGAAAAAATATTTTTAAAGGATATTTAATGAACTTTTAATAGTACTTGCCGTCTACCTGAAGTTGGCTACCAATGCGCTACATATAAATTGCAGATTAATTTGGAACGTTTGAGTAAATCTACAGCATCCTGGAAACTAAAACAGAGTGGTTAAATAAAAAGCTAAAATTTGCTGTTAAGATTCACGAATAAGTAGCTGTGTTATCGCAGTCACACCACTTTGTTCTAGTTTTGGACCCAGTACTCCTATAGGAGTGTATCATAATTTACAATGTTTTTTTGATGTAGATAAGTACCTAGAATTTTAGTGCCAAGTACTACTAAGTAACTTAACAATAAAATAGTTGATTCCTGTGTGAATTCACAGGTTTGTGTATTTAATTGAAATGTGCATAAGTGGGATATGAATATCGGATTTAGCCTTTACTCTTATATGTCCCATGATATGCAATGCAAGATCGCAAGCAAAATTACATAAATTCAAAGGGACGGTTTGATTGTACTGTCACATTAAATATCAGTGCTACGACGCTATAATCAACGATGTTGAAATAAACACAACATCCACAGTGATACAATAAAAATATTAAATGAAAATTCATTGTTGTTTAATTCGTGTAAGTAAATAAAATCATGATAAGAGTTCGATTGTTTGGTTCTATTCTATATTATGTTATAATAAATCATAATAATGATGATGCTTCTCACGCTATGCGTAAACAAACATCAACATCTGGCAGTGTAATGATACCGTAGCATAGACAGGTAAACGAAATGATATACAACGAGTCATAAACCGAGTCGTCTATGTATCTATACTATAATAAATCTGTAGGAAATCGATTCCTGTCTGTACGTTTGTGCACGCTAATCTCAGGAACGGCTGATTCGATTTGAATGCGACTTTCAACGATGTATTGTAGTAAGCTTCACTTAACTTAGTGTTTGTTTCATATGAATCGGTTCATAAATAAAAAAGTAATGTCAATTTGAAAATAAGATTCTTTGTTCGATAAAAGTATTAATAAGCAACTGTTTAATTCAATTGGTCGAAACCAAATATATTATGGTGTGTTAAATGTTAAATTACGACGGTAAAATGATTATAAATTGAAGATTTTAGAAAATGAAGACTTACTAATATGGTCAATCTTATTAATTAGGGTTCAACTTAGGTTGGACGCTATCGGACGCAGCCACGCGTGTACATAATGCGCACCAAATTCTACCGGTATTTTTTTTTTAAATATGTAAAATTTGTTAAGTTAGATTTTTTTTTATCACATTTAAGTTGTAAACGAGCATGCATACCTGATGGTAAATGGTCACTGCCGTCTATGGACATCAAGTAAGCAGCTGCATATCACTAAAGAACTTGCCACAACTATCAAGTAAAATGATTATTTTATTGGCTTATTGTTTAGACATTGCAGAGTTTAAATAACCATATTGTAAAATTTATAGATTCTTTAACAAAATAGTCAACACATAAAGTATTAGAATTTTTTATTATACAATAGAATCCAAAAACATGATTTTTAATTTCTGTTTGTCTGTGCGTTTGTGCACGCTAATCTTAGGAACGGCTAATTCGGTTTGAATGCAATTTTTACTAATGTGTTGTTATCACTTAACATTTATCTTCACTTAACATGTGTTTTTTTTTATTCATCGATTCATAAATAGAAATAGTTGTGTCAATATAAAAGTTACGATGTATTTGTTATTTGTTGGATAAAATGTTAATATAAAACTTATTAGTTGAATTGGTTGAAACTAAATATGTAATAGTTTGTAAAGTTACGTCAGGAGAAAGATTATAAATTGACATTTTCGTAAATTAAGAATTTCCAATATGATCAATCGTATTAAGTAGAGTGCATCTTAGTCTGGATGCTTTCGTATGCGGCCACGTGTGTATATAACCCGAGCTGCATTCTATCGGTATTCTTTTTAAATATATTTTGCTCAGTTAGTGTGTAGGGGTTTATTATAAATAAATGAGTGGTAGTGACCACATTACCGTATACTACTTCTATATTAAAATAAAGATACTAATTTTATTTCATTTCAATTTTATTTTTTGATTGGGTATAACATTTTAATTGGGTTTCTTTCATGAGCAATTACCTCTACATTTTGTCAATATGGTTTTAAAACTAATTATTTCTGTTTAGGTAATGACCTACTCATTAGCATGTAAAATATTAACTATTTATTGTATAGCTATTTTGTTGTATAGGTAAATGCTAATTGGTGTTACCTATTCAGATCATTTTTCTTTCTCAACAATAGGGTGAAATGGGATAAATATATTGTTACATAAACACTTTTTTAATAAGCTTGCAAGCGTTAGACATCAATAAATAATTTAAAAACCTACCTACGTAGATACGTAATAATTCATAGATTTCTAGGGAAGGTACATATGTATGTGTAATTCATGTTTATCGGATTTAATTTCAATGGCGGAAGTTTACTGCTGAATCGCCGACCTCCATACCAGCTACAAACCAAAAAAAATTGTTTGTACAAATTATTAAAAGTATATGCGTCAAAATCTGTAAATCTTGTCCATATAAAATTGTTGTTTGATATTTGCAAACTTCACTAAGTAATAATAAATTTAAATGACATAGAAATAGACCAAAGTAGAGATGACTCACAAAATTTAATTTCAATACTAACTACATATTATATTACGTACTATTACCTCCTGATATTGGTAATGACACAGCCGCAATCATTATAAGGTAAATAACGTTCACGCGTTTGCAATTTTGCTAAAATGACTACAACACTAGTATTATCGTTGCAAAACCGCATTGTATCAGCGAGCGATATCGCAACGATCTCTAAACGATTATGTGTCGATAAATACACGGTGCTCGATAGCCCGCATACAATGTTACATGTTATTAGCGTGCCATTGTCGATTGTAATGTAGCTTTCGATACAGCGGGAAGCTGTATGGGAGCAACACTCTTCCATACAGGTTCTCTTTAATAACATGAAAATAATTATGAGTTACAGATTGGTGACTGCGTTATTGTAAGTTCGATTTCAAAAGTAATGATAGCGATGTAAACGGCATGGTTTTCGGCCTTATGAAATGAAATGTCTTTTTTGTATAGGCACTTACACACTGTTAGTAACAACATTTTTTTACACTACCACCGGATCAGAAAACGACCTCAGTTGGGAAGATCTGGCAAGAAACTCTGCGGGTTTGTCTTTAATGTTTGTATAATATATTTCTTTTATGAACCATCATGTTTTATATGACAACCAAAGCTATGACCACTATCTTGCCTTACATTTGACTAAGCATAAGGCTTGCTTCGCAAGAACCCTACATTTTGGATGTTTGGTTTTAGAAATAGGTCATGTACACATTTTTAATTTTTCATAGCTATGTGTTTATTAGAAAAATGTCACTCACTTCGAAAATTTAAAAATATATATGTATATGTAAGATTTGTGAAAGATGTGCAAAATCTGTCAACACGTACCTACTTGGCCAACGTCGTAGACCATGGATTAAATCATACGTATTACCTAGTAGGTATTATTTACAAAATGAATAAAAAAAACATAGAAGTAATAACTTTTTTGTGTAAATAAATATGTGATAAGTAACACTGTATACTATTTAGTTATGCGAAGGCCAGTGTAACCAACTGTTTCTCGTATTAAGCAGTACAATATGAACTTTATCAACATTGTAGGTAGTTAGTTACTCTGTTATCAGGATCGGTTACATAAATTTACATAAGTTTATTGCGTTTTAGATTTCCGTTCATTGAAACTAAATACCTGCTCCTTACGATTCGTGGTGTCTAGTATGTCATTTCCAAAAATTTATAAGACCTAAACCATACTGGACGATTTTAGCTCGATGTTAATTAAATATGAAAGGTTACGAGTATATCTAATCGTATTATATCTAATCTAATACGTATTATATCTAATCTATCAAAATGATCATTTTTAATCGTAAAAATTAGCGTAAATAACAGGTAATAGCAATTATAACATTTTAAAAGTTCAACATCTCCGGTCCGGACTTAGAATCTCGGGTATCGTCCTCTAACATGGAAAAGATTTCCAATATGGGAGTGCGCACCTATTATAATATTATCATCGTAGTGTGATTAAGAGTACGTAGTCTCCGTGGACCTGTGAATATCGCTTGGTCGTGTGTCATCTAGTGTTGCAAATGGTATCCACAATCGCTTATGGACATTCGCACTACCAAGATACCTTTAAATTGCGAGGAAATTTCTATGCTTAATAGTTCTCGTAAAAGATTTCAGAGATGTATAAAGTCTAAATTTAGCACACTGCATAAGACTTCTGTCCTGTTGAGTGAAGATATTTAATTTACTATAAAAACATAACATAATTTAATAATAATCTAGAATTTAATTTTAAATTGACATTGGCATAAATATTATTGACAAATATAATATTAAAATATTAACACATAATTGACATTGCACGCTTAGAATGTACGAAACTATTGCGATGTACACTTTTGTTACCATCTGTCATCTAATTACTACATTCTAGCAATAAATAATTTTCATTTCATTTCATTTCATTTCATAAACAAAAACGCTTTCTACACTCATAGCCCCACAATAGGATTTAATCCTGTGTCGTGGGTGCCATGGACACACAAAGACGAACGAAACACCGAGACCCAGAACAGAAATCAAAACTCATCATTCAGATATCTGTCTGGCCGGGGATCGAATCCGGGACCCATTGCGTGTCAGACCGGTATGGTGACCGCTCCGCCACGCGGTTCGTCTAAATATAGAAGTATGGTCATTTCCCATACTTCTATTAGTACGTCAGTCTCATTCACGCTTGTCCGTTTTATATGTATATATTAGTGATGTAACGAATGTCAGAATTATCACATTCGCGAATGCGAATGCGAATATTCATCTCCAATATTCGCGAATGTGAATGCGAATGCGAATGTTGACTTTTAAATAAAGCGCGCTCAAAATATCATACAGCTTTGA
>MOOZ01001819.1:590630-604771 GCA_002930495.1 Cecropterus lyciades | reverse complement strand
CCGACACGACGTGTTCACGGTCCCCTTGCCATGAGTCGTGACGACGTAATTATCGCGAGGTACTTTATTCGCGTCATCTAGACGTAGGTGTCACGGTATGTTTTATTTGCGTTAAACTGCTCTGCGTTTTATAGTGTCAAAACACGCCAACTTTAGTAATTTATGGAGATAGAAAAATGTTTTATGTATCTCGCTTCAGTATTAAAAAGATAATGTATACATAATGGAAGCAAGAGTGATTTAATCATGCATCTAAACGTTTTCATAAAGTTCTACATTACTATGAAATATACCTGCTAGTAGGTTGTCATTTCAAGCCAAGGATATTTGTAAGTTGATCTAAATAAGATTAGATCTAAATGAGTTTTATTTAAAGTTGGTTACAGATGCATTCACATTCGTGAGGACTAAGTAGTAAGGTAACAAGTGATAACTCAGTAATAGTTGACACTGCCATTATAAACCTGAAATATTTAGAAAGTTTACTCTTAATGATTCTACCAATTACAATTAAATTTAATCAATTGTAACGTTACCATTAGATAAAACGTATTATTATTTGAAAGCCAGATATTATTTAAGAATTCAAAAGTGTATGACAAAAGTGACACGTATACAAAAGTATAGGTGAAAAATAACATTTGACGCAGTTTCAGATGGATCATAATGAATTGTATTTATTGGCAAAAAGCGGGGTTAGGTAATATTTATAATTTAAGAAATGACAAACTTTTTAGGTTTATATTATTAACGTGTTTAAATAAATTTCTTGATATGTTTGCAAGTAGAAGTTATAAGTCTACACAAGATCCAAGGTAAGAATTATCACTACAAACGTACGTGGCGGTGTCTGTGTGCGTTATCAGTCACCTCATTCATGTGTCGTTATCGCCTACATATGCGCCATTCATGGCTGGTAGGGATGACGCCATCTTGGTTGACATATTTTATATTATAGACGTAATTCACGGAACAAAAAAAAACTTGATACCTTTATAAAGGTAATGGAAGCAGCAACATGCGAGGCTGCTGATGTCTCTGTCATTGCCAGCCGAACACATTTGTGGCTGATCACAAATATATGAATCTAACCAAAATCTGTTAAATATGCGTTGCCACGCGTGAAGAATGATTGAAAACCTATTATTTTTGTCTATCTGGCTTATTATACTTAAAATAAGAACACAGTAGCTCATTATATCAGCAAATAATAAAGTAAAGGTAGAAAAAAATGCATCTGCATGCAACAAGAAGAATTCCATCAGTTCCATCTTAATTCTCGTATAAATGGCAGTGACCGCTTCAGTGTGACTGCTTGTAGCTTTTCTTTATACCTTTTTTGTTGTAGTCGGTACTTTAAGCCATCAGGCATCAGTTGTTAACATTACAGAGCAGTTACGAAACGGTTAAATGAATAGGTAGGCAAGTATTACGTAGGTTAATTTTGTTCTGGTTTGTAGGTTATGGCAATAAAGATATATTATAGACGGTGTCTCATGTTGATGACATATGTAGATGCATTAAGACGCAAATTAGTAGAATAGGTTAAGGTTAATATATTCTTACATAATTACGCGAGTAAAGCCACGAGGCTATACTAGTTTAACATATAAATATGTAGGTGTTACACGCCTTGCCCTCTGACCGCCTCCATATCGCTTTTGCGCACCGGCGGTGATAACAAGCACTTGTGTGAATAAACGATACGATTTGTTCGTATGTGTGCAGTATTTACAATACTACACTTATATAAGCATAATGTTTTTTAAGTTAGTGTGTGAATGGTTACGGCTCTGTGTGCTACTTCCTTCCATAACTGCGTTCATTTCACATTAAATAACTTATCTGTCGCAAGGTATTTGTCATAATTGTAAATGGTATTATTCTATAATATTATTTCTTTTGTTACATAAATTGGTAACTTAAACACTTTTAGTATGTCAAATACTACATTTTGAATGAATAATGACATTCATACGGGTATCATTAATGGCGACCACTAACTTTGGTACTTATTGTATTTTAACTCGGATAAGGAAAAATATTTTGTTCCTTGTCTCGTGTTTGTTACCTACTCAGAATAATGGTACAGAATTTCCGCTACTATTTTTGAATGCCATGGGCATGAAATTAAGGATATTGTGATACAGCACTCGTGGTTATGTACAACTTATATATATAAGAATTACTTTTAATATTAAAACACTTCGACAAATCAAGCAACATCGCAGTAACTAGCTTCAAATGGAAATGTTTATTAACCATTTGAACCAATAATAAGACGAATGAATTAAATAGGAACAGTGTACTTTCCTTAGTTCATCAAAGAAAAAATAAGGCAAAATATTATTCGGGGACTTAGTTGGAATGCTTCATGTCACTTTACTCATGGTCCTTACCACACTGGGTTAAAGCCAAGTATACATAATAAGATAGCAATAAGAGGAATGAAGAAGTCACAAATAACGCAGCGTTGTTGCCGCCACTGATTAGATCGAATCAGTACATCGTACGTTACAATACTACGACCCGCGTACGCACTGCCCGACTACACGGGGTGATATTTTGTTAGGTTCATTTAATGTGATTGTGGTTATTTTATTTTTATTTAACATTTTGTTTATATTTGTTAATTTATTTGAACATTAACAATTTAAAATTCAGTTTATTTTAACTTATTATTTAATAATTTTAAATCATTGTAAAATATATAATAAGTTATTATATATTTTTATGTAATATAAAATAATAATTTATATTAAGACAAAATAAACCATTGGTTAAAGAGAAGAAGAAATGAGGAAAAAATAATTACAGTTGTTTTATATAAAATATATTGCAATTATTTTTTACAAAATTTGTATTTGAACTATCTGTAACCTTTTTTATTTTCGTGACTTTACCTTTACTAATGAATAATTTATACTAATATATAATTGAATAAATATTTCAACACGTAAAACTTTGACAGTTTTATTATATGTATATGTGGTTTGGTTACCGCAAATATTTATTAATTGTGTAACGTAAATAAATAAAAAATCTGAGTTTTCAACAATAGTAATAAATTAATTAAATAATTGACCAATGAATATCAAATCTTGCATAAGGAAATCCGGCATAGTGTGATCCGCGGGGCTGTCAGCGAATTCTTCCAATCTGTATAACGTCTGGTGATTCGCGTTCCACTTATTATCGTACCGGGGCATTTGCATAAGAATAACAAGGAGGATTATTGATGTCTCTCCGCCCGCCCGCCGCGGCCGCCCCAGCGCGCCTTAGCCGCCGCGGATCTAAATTGTGCACATCTAAGTGAAGAGCGGAGGCGATTGCCACGACACGACATGCGTCCCTGTCATAGTTAACGTGGTAACGTTTTACTAGGATAGATTCAATATTTGTCGTGTGGTTTTGTAAAATCCTTACAATCTCACAAGTTGTTGAATTATTTTACCTTGTTAATAATTGTGTTTATTTTAAATTTAATGTTAAAACATAAGATCATTTGGTACTTAATGAGATTGAGTTATTAGTATACCATAAGATGGCGTTGTACATAACACACAGTGTTATAGTGACATAGTAATTTAAGGTAACCTCAAATATATAGTTTATCTGGGGGAACGACAGTGCCCCCAGATAAACTAAAAATAATAAAAAAGATCATCATGATCATGATCTTGATCAGTGATATTAATAATATATATATATATATTTTATTTTATTTTTATTTGTATATTATATTAATAATATCCCTGTCTTTGATCAAATTTATATAATAGTTATTTTTAAATTGGTAAAGGGTTATTAATAATGAGAAAGGTCGCACTAAAGATACCTTTGACTAATATCGTAAAACGTGACAAACATACTATATTTTATGACCAAGTAGAGTTCAAGCGCACTCAAGTGATCCGCGCCGTGCGGACGTCAAACGGTACGTAAATAGATTAATTAAACACCGTGAGCGAGATAAAATGTATATGAATAACAAGTTTACAGTAAATATCATCTGGGACAATAAAGAGATATATTGGAAATTCATTTCTTTTGCATTTTTATGTAGTAGAAGTAGTTTTCGTGTCTTTAATAAATTTTAGAAGAAACCCGAAGAACCAGTCACTTAACCAGATGGTATATGGTCACTGTCACTCGTGAATAATAATCGTAATAAACTAGATACATAACAGTTATTATTAAAGATGATTAAAGTTACGTTGTTCTCCTGTGGACTAAATTGGAGAAACACATATGACCCGTATATGTCACACCTTCCAAACCACAACGCAGACAGCCGCATATGTAAGTTTATGTTTAGTCTACTGGAAAATTTATTATTTACATCAATTTCATTTTGTTTCTGTATAAGTACAGCTCATAAATGTATTTTCTTTAGATAAGTCCTGCCAGTATATAGTGACTGTGGCGCTACAACTCAATGGCGATATCTTATCATAATTGGTTCGTAAACAAGTATAGCAATATTCAGCAAATACACACTCATATGCTGATTGTGGATTATTGTTTCAAAGGTTTATTGTCTTCAAGTACTTTATGAAGATCTTTCTCAGAAAAATTGAAGTGGAAGCCAGGCACTCTGTCAAAGTGATAGTAACTGATACCAGTAATAAAAATTAAATGCGATTCAAATTCTCCATACGGTTACATCTAGTTACGGTTTTGAGGAGTAAGTTGAAATGTATCTAATTGTAATTGTGTAGTTTGACTTTTTTATATAAATGTCCTTTAAAAAGACAAGTATGAAGCAATGTTGTCATTGCCGTTAGAAGGTTGTAGATAGGTTGTAGTGTAGAATTGTGCTCTCCATTTTATGACGCGTGCCGGTTGGTGACGATCTTCGGTGGATTTCGTAGGAGGCAACCAAGGGAAAAAATACTGAAAGGCAGCAATGTCTGCCTGTTTAATTTAAATAAATTTATATTTATGAATAAAAAGGCGAGCCAGGCACGGTAACTATGTGTAAAAACCATTAGCGGAGCCTATAACCGGCAATGGACTTCAAAACAATAATAGATGGATTATTTAATCGCTTGCGGCGTTCATCGCACACGCGCCCGCTTCTGGTCGCGCCTTGCGTCCCGCTCTAATGCTTAATTTTGTTCTCTTTTCATGTTTGCTCTGTATACATTTCGTCTAAAATGGAATGGAATAATTTGATGTAACGCCGCCATCGACGTGGGCCGGATTGGATGCTTCACTTTTATCATCTCTGTTCTATTGATATTGTATGCAAATGCCGATGTTCCTAGTTGTTGCAATAAATTATGGATTATTTGTACTTAGCGATGTTCCATGTTGTCTATAAAGTAGACGCGGGTTTCGAATGCGAATGAGGAGATTTCATCTAAGTGAGCGATTGTTGGCATAAGAACATGTAGGTCTCATGTATGAAAATGCGTTAAAAGGGAAATTTCCTAGAAGTATAAACGTAAATATTTCTAATGGAAGTGGCAAAGTAATCGTACAGTGCACTGTGGGTTTAATAAATCACTCTCATATATATTATATACCTATATAATATCTAATAACACTTAGCGGCACTTACACTTGTATCATAAACAATGAAATGAATTTTCTTAATGGCCACGACGAGGGTCAAGCAGACTTGCGAAGTTAAGCAAAGTTAAGTGGAAAGTTCAGCACGAAGTTAAAGCACCTTTCATCGACGACTATAACGCAATTAACAGCCTTCGTAGCCCGCGCTCGTAGAGATTGTAGACACAGCTACGGCTACGCGCTACGAGCGGACGGTTGTTTCATTTGGGTTAGTTATGTTATTTAGATTCATTTGTATTTAGTTGAAATTGAATTAAATTGTAGTAATTAAATATATTAAAGCCATTTTGTATTCATATAATTGGATAATTATAAGAATATTTTTTCACTAATAAGTTAATTATGTACATGTGGAGTAAAAGATTTTGAAGTAATTGACATTATTACTGAACTCATTACCATTATGCTTAAAACGAACAAAAACACATTAAAAATAATAATTTATATTTCAAAATATAGTTCTCAATAAAAACATAAAAGTATTGTGTAAAATAAAAATAAGTCAAACTAAAATATTGTCTAAAATAGTTGAGTAAGTTTGTATGCACATCTTTATTTAATTACTAGTTTGCTAAAACAAATAAGTACTATCTTATTAGCTTTTTACACACATATTTGATAAGTAGCCACGTAACCTACTAGCCATTCCACACATACATTAAAAGCTCCGTTTTGATTTCGAATGATTTGTATTTGCTCTTATTCGAACTTTATATTATAATAACATCCTATCACCGCTACCGCCATTAGCAAATCAATTGAAAACCAGTAAACGAACGAATCGCTTCGGCTTCAATAAACTCTGACCTCATTGGGCAACATCGCAAACTAAAACTGACCGTTGAATCAATTCATCGAAATTAACCTTAAATAAACTGTCGGCGATCCCGGTCGCAGCCGCACTCTCCCACGATTAAAATTCCAAATTCCCTTTTTGCCGGCGATTTGGGAGTCCGAGAGCTCGGTGGAAAGTTTGTGGGAAATCGGCAATGAATGATTTTGAATAGTGTAACGGGATCACGAATTTGTGGAATGTTTTTTTTTCGGGATCAAGGTCCGAGAATGAATCCCAAATATCAGATTTTTCGAAGGCGTGTTCAATAGTTCCTTTTAACTATTTAACAACAAAGAAATTTACTTAGAGCTGGCATGCCTAATTATTTTATGTAATCAATAAAACAACAATTGTATCATCAACATATACGAGTAAATTAATTATATAATACATACACAATACACTTTGAATTCCATTAAAAACTAAATAGTTGAGTAGTATTTTAAAAGGTTTATACGGAGATATAAAACTCAATAATGAATCTTGAATGAGTATGTTTTAGTTAAAACACAAATCGTATAGACAATTAAGTATATCCGATTACATAGAACAATGATTTCAAAGAATTCTTTAAAATGACGAGCTATGTACACGCTAAACGATTAAAATGCTCATTGGATCCTTTACTACATTATTCACAATTGAAGGGGGTTTGTTAACGGGCTCTCGTGTTGCGAAGAGGTGTCCACAAAGGCCGGTGGGTCCTAAATCACGGTGCAGGTCCGAGTTGCTTAATTCAATCGTGATAACTGCGGGCCGCCTGCAAGAAATAAATTGACCAATGACCGCCCTTGCGAGCGCGTGCCAGGGCTGGGAATCACTACAATTTTGAGCGTAAATATTTTTTTCATTATTACAGGGTTTTTTCCTTAATTAATTTATTGATGACATGCAAGGTAGAGCAGTTATCACACTGCTGTAACACGAAGAGGGATCCAAATTCGATCCTCGATCAGACAGAACTGAACGATGAATTTAGATTTTTATTTTGGGTATTGGTGTATTCGTCTTTGTATGTATCTATGACACCCATAACGCAAGAGAAAATCATAGTTCCACACTAGGATTTTCTCCTGTGTTGCTATGAGTGTAGAAAGATAGGAAAGAACGCGTATTTTAAGACTTGTAAATAAGCATATGAAAGTATTTTAATTTTGTTGGTGATATTTAGAGCATGTAAATGAAATTTTGATATTGACTAGATTATTAACTAAAACTTAACTATGATTGGCTTAGGAATGCTTAGTGGTCAAAGTAACAAAATGGTTATTTGTTCGACCTACATTTTATACCCATAGTTTATCTACAAGGTAGAACTTTATACAGTTATACAAACTAAAGAAACTTATGAAGTGAGAAGTGTATAATCTTGGGTCTGATGTCGTGGGTGGCGTGGGAAGACATTGCCGTTCGTTGGACTACTTGGTCTTCAATAAAGCAAGGAGTCCAGTTAAATTTGGTCTGTTAAATAATCACTTTTCAATATTTTTTACTACAAAATCAACGATTCAACGACTAATTATTTATATTTTACTACAAGTTTTTAAATGCGATAAAGCTGCAATTGCTTTGAAAGTAGTTTGACTATACCTAACCTAAGTAATCTAAGTATTGCACTTTTTAAATCATTGACTATCTATTCAATTAATCAGGTAATCCAACCGAGTAATAATAATAATAATAATATACTTTATTATCTCAATTTATATAAAACTATATATAAAAGTTCGGAAAGTTAAATGTGCAAGATAAAAAGAGGTGGCTCAGCATTTGCTGACACAGAATCGGGATGCTGTGCAGCGCTGTTATTTGGCCACATCCTTATCCCTCAGCTGTTATACGGAAGTAGTACTTTTGAAATATTTAATAGTTAATTACATTTAATGGTTAATAATAACATACTAAATTAATTTAATTATATAAATATCGATAGTTAGGTCAATTGTAATACGCTAAGTTACGATCTAATTTTGATTCAAAGTTACATTAAAGATATGATAATAATTTAGTTAATTCCAATTATAATTAAATGAAAATTTTATGTCAACTCAGTCACAATTATATTAAATTTTTATTGGACGAAATAAATATATTTTCTTTCTTTAATTTAAACTTTATGTCAATGTCAATTCAATTATATTAATTCCAATTCAATTATATCTAATGTCAATTCAATTACAATTACAATTCATTTTAAGCTAAATCTTTATCGGATTACCTGAATGTACTGAAAAACAAACATTCAGTGAGTTGATACTCACTGTTTGGTTCTTCTCTACTATTTGCACTTGAATAGAATGAAATGAATAAGAAAATCTAGCCTTCGATGTTCACTGTGGAATTATGAGCAATTGAAATATTAAAAATGTAATTTAAATCAATAAATTTTATGTCTATTGTTATTATTTTATAGACCTACATTATTATATGTATACACAAATTTATATTCGTGAAAAACTTGTATGTGACAACCCTACTTTAAAAGAAAGGGCTATAGTACCTGGCGTGGGCTATTCAGCGGCGACCTTGCAGTGGCAGATAACAATTGAGAGTCGCCACCACCGCAAATTCAATATCCCGAGGTGTCGCACCCCTTCCCACCTTGCACCTTGTGTTTAGCACCCCTGCCCTGTCCACTGTTCAAGGGGATATAACCACTTAACGCGAACTGAAGTCTAGCTTCAATTGGATTTGGGCACACTCGCCCGTGTTCTAAATATAATTGAATAATCTTGCAGCTGGGGAACATTGAAATCGTTTGTTCTTATGTTATGTACCTTCGTTTTATACGTAATTTATGTGAATACCAAATACCGTCTTATTTATAGGTCATGTTTATTTGAGCGCGCGGTGCTGGGTGCATGCAAAATTTATGGAAAATAAAGTGACTTTGGTTGAATTGAAAACCATTACTTTTAAAAAAGTATTTTTAATGCCTGGAATGTTTGTTCATTTTCTATTATTTCATCAATGAAATCACATGGAATATGAATAAACCGCTTAATAATATCTTCAAAGCAATCCAACCCTACATAGGGCGCCACCGCAGAGTAAATATCAGCAGAAAAAACGCCACAAAAGGTAATGAAGGAAAAATTTCACCAAATAGGATGTTTCCGAATCACGTATCGTGCTTTATCTGTGGGTGGCGAGCAATATATTTGTTAGGAGATAGTTCGGCGCGCGATAGGCCGTCGCCCGGTCCGGCATATTAAACGCCGATTAACCCACCGGCCACTCGCTCTGATTTATGTGAACTATTAAAATCTCCGAAGGCACAGAATTAATTGCGCTACTTCAGTGTTGGCTGCTTTATTAATTGGGACCGAGTCGCCTGTTGTTTATGGACATTTCCCTTTCCTTCGGCGGTCGCCCTTATCTTGACCCGGTCCGCTCCAATTTGTCCACTCACGTTTCTGTTCAATTTCAATGGCCATTAAGGGCCCTACCTCCGCTTCCGAACGAAACTACATTCGTCTAGCGAGTATTAATCAGTCGAAATTTCCACCGATTGTGATTCTAATTTCGCGAAGGAAGTAGGTGATTAAAATTTAAATGAGACGTCGGTTCCGGGAAAATTTATAACTCGGACAAACGAAAATTACGTGCGTAGGTAGCCGTCAAAACTCGGCCGGGATGGAAGTTTGCGCATTTACATTCAAATGTGGGCACGTTAAATATCACCTTGCCGGAGTGCGACGAACAAATTGCGAACAACAATTAGCGACGCGAAGTTGCGCGGTTTCGCGAGACCTGACCCCGGGGGGAGGAACTACACGTGTAAAGTTACCTACACGATATTTTCCGTCAGATTTTATTACGTTGGCGTATTATATTTATGGCGCTGTTGAAAACATTTAGTAAGTAGAGTTACCGTAAGGTTGGAATTTTGAATGTATTTGACTTTATATTAGGCATTTGTTCTATAACTGGATCTAAGTTAGCGTGAGCTATAGAACATGAGATCGTATCATGTAATTCAATTTGTAATGTGGTCGATGAAAAGTAAATAAATCTCTATTCACTACTAGAATAAGCGTAGTTGTAGTTCTATTATATTACTACTAAGTAATTATACTACTACACTACTTGAAACTCAACGCAAACGAAAGCAAAGACAAGTCTACTATAGTGTATAAGTTACTAATCCTTTTAAATACGATACATTCTACACTAAATTATACATTATACATAGTAGATACGTCCTCGTACGATCACGACGGGATTGTGTGTGGTCACGTGACTCTCGTTCACCTCGCGCACGCACCTGCGTCCACCCTCTCTCTAACATTTATCTTATCTTACAAGAACATGTGTTTCCAGCAATTTAGTAGTGTATATTATTCACTTTATTTCTAATAATATTTCCGGGCTGAAGAGAATCATCGAGATAATCTGGTAAAAGTAACGGGCACTTTGTAGAACAATTAAATCTTATAGGAATTTATGGCTGTGGAACATTGAAGAGCTTACCAGGCCTCCAAAAGTGATGAGGTCCGAGTCCTGCAGTGAGACGTAAGAAGAATTGCAGATAGAGTCTTCCCTTCACAGGCAAGTAAATATTTGACATGAGTTGCCATTAACCCTGGAATATTCAAGTTCACAATGGAGCGTGGTGGAGTATGTTCCGGGTCTAATATGATTAGGGAGACGTAGTTTTGAAGTTGATAGAACCCTTTGTGGTTCTACTCCGGAAGCACCACCGCCCCATCTTTTTCTGCCGAATAACAGTACTGTTAAATGTTGCTGTGTTCTGATCTGAAGGGTGTGGTAAGAGAGGCATACTTATCCCAGGCGTTCTAACGTTCGCAACGCATCTGTGGACAACCTCAAGTCCGACTTTGATATTATCCGGGGTTGATTACAATTATCCATGTGTGGCATCCATGGGTGGCAGTAGCTACTTACCATCAGGTGGACTACACGCTAGTTTGCTATTTCTATATAAATAAAAATACACTTATTTCAATGTAACCTGTCGGTATCTTAAAACCTAGTATAATATAGTGTTTATTAAACAACAGTATTGTACAGCATAGGTACTTATAATATTACTGTTTTAAATTTACATGATCGGCGTTGTAATATGTGTAGTGGCAACTGACACACAGATGCACCTGTGTCCTGCCACCCTCTCCGCACATTTATCTTATCCTTGCAAGACCGAGGGTCAATGTACACCCACTGTCATTTGATTTACCGCCCTGATAAATTTTAAACGGTAACTGGTGAAGAAAGCTCACATGTATTTTTGACTTCGGTGCGGAGAGGGTCAGTGAAATATTGCATATGGTTGCTTTTATTCAGTGTAACTTTGAAGAGTACAATTGTAGAGTGATGATTTTTATAGGGTATCGTCTGCTAAACACAGAGTTCTATTCTTGATTTTGCAGATTTCTATGTTAAATTTAGATTACTGTTTTGAGCCTGTTTTTGAGTATGTTGTTACTTTTATTTATATGCCCCTAGCATCCAGAAAATTCTAATACCTATAGGAGTGTAGAAAGTGTTGATAAATATAATAGTGAGAAAGTAAGAATTATATTTATTATACCCACTATAAGGTATCTATATATTTTTTCTATATTTAAGATTATCATGTGTATAAAGTCATTTTCTGGTATTTGTTTATTACAAAAATACTTTCTTCCTCCTAAACCGAAGTACTCACTCGATACACGCTTATCTCACTTAGCTACCATGTGAATATTTCACCAAAAACCTTACCTTTCCTCATGTGCGATATAAAAGCCTAACCGTGGTCCCCAGTGCCGCGTCACGCGCCGGAGGAAATTCCGCGATCAACTACCTTCATAAAACCGAATCCGCCTATTTAGATCATCTCAGCTGTCCTCGGTATTATACCGACCACTCTATACTGAACTTCTATCACCGAAAAATATTCTTAACGTCCTTGTACTGTGAGTGAATGTCAAGCCTGTCTTAACTGGTCGGGATGTATCAGAGAGGTAAGAACAAAAACGCGATAAGTTTTATTGGCGCGCGGTGTTGGAGCGGCGTCTTACTGATACGACCGCTGCGTCCAATGGACATTTTCAAGTGCAAAGGCTTGTTAGATTATAGAAAAGGTTTAGTTTTGTGTCAACTATATTTTGTTCAGTAAAATGTAAACCTTCACATGCTCAAAGAAGGTGTAAACAAGTAGGCATTTAGCCTGACGGTGCTACTGCCACAGAAGTTCTACTTCAAAGCTATTACAGGAAATTGGCGATCCAAATGGCGAAAGCTGGAGGATGTTCCACAACGCTGGAATGTTAATTCATAAGCAAGTAATAAAATAGGTATGATCAAATGACTCCGAACGAACAATTATTACGTTGCAGACACATACCTGATAAATTTTGTACACTTATACACGTTACAAATAATTATCTATAAATTTCTCCTTGTGCCCTTTCTATCAAATATTGGTGTCACCCTGTTTGTTTATGTTAATATACTTCAAATACCTGATACTTTAGTAGGTTATCAATACAACTATGTTCCATGTTTATGATAAACCGTTTCGTAGAAATCCGTTAAACAGTTGACTATTGTAGCAAATTGTGTTATCATAGCGATTGGCCTCTAACCTCCGCAGAGTTGTTCTTTATACGCAATAATGTTTGAGGAACAATAACATTCTTCCGCTCTCATTAGAGATTATTTATTATTAGCTTTTTAACATTTGCCCCTTATATCTATATATGTTTTATATTATTGAAATAGAAAACAAGAAACATCACGAATTCTTTTTTTATCGTAGGTATACGTATCTTCAAATGACAAGTCTCTTAGTAAGTAGGTACTAAAATTGATTGATGTATTGATTAAAAAATACATTTGCGATGCAATAATATGTAATAATTTCCTAGTTACGTTAATTGGCTCTATGTTTTCCTTATTTCACTGCAACGTGTGCAAGTGAACAAACATGTTTGCGTGTTATGTCGACGTTGTAATGAGATATGAGGTATTACCTACTACTGCGTGTAAGTGATATTTTCATAAGTAGTTTTGAATTCTGTCTTGTAACACAAAAAATAAATCGTCATTATTACGTTCCGATACCTATATTTTATACGTCTCCCATAATATTTAGACTAGTTAAGTAGACTGCCATCTACTCTACTATATTGGCCGTACCGCTATTTAGACTTTATTTTTAGACTTAGTGCCTTTAAAGATTTTCCTCTCCGTTAGGTATATAAGCAAATATTAAGATTAATAAGAGAAAATTTGACGCATGATAATTTTGTAAAATTATAATGGTTAATAAGTAGGATAACTTAACAAGAGAGTTAAAGTTAAGTGAAATTTTACTATTTTGTATGTCGAATAAGTAAATGTAAAATAATAATGAACATTTATTAATTTAAATAATAACAATATTTTTATGTACACTACCTAAGGGATACCATTTCAGTTATCATTTATTAATTATTAAGTCAGCCAGTTACGTTAATTCAAGAAAATTCAATAATAATATTCAATATCTATCTTCAAATTTTAACATACTAAGATAGTACGAACCTACCTACATATATATCTACTACCATAAATAAAGGTACATTTTACAAGATCATAGCACTAAAGAAGGTTATTTCAAATCTTATTTGTCTTTACGGCCAGTTAGATTTGAAGATTATTTGAGAGACAATCATCCAAAGGAGATGTGGCGGCGAATCTTCGAACATTGCCAGCCCGCGGCGGGAATAAACCGGGACCC
>MOOZ01001819.1:571080-582107 GCA_002930495.1 Cecropterus lyciades | reverse complement strand
CTATTTCTATCATGAAACAATTTATACGTTTCGGTAGAAGGATGTGGACGTGTGTGGACGGCTGACTTAAATACGAGGAGACCCTTTTAGTCCTCAGAAGTGGTAATGCATCTGTAATTGGCTTTAGGTAGAATGTCCATGGGCAGCAATGAGTATTTACCATAGATGGACTATAGGTATGCTCTTCAATCTTTTAAAATAATGAAAGTTGTATATCACCGAAACTCTTTAAGATATTTTACATCCAAAGATGCAAAATCAGTAAAGTATGTCACTCTTACCACACCCTTCAGATCAGAACACAACAGCGCGTGACACTGCTATTATTAGGCAGAAATACATAGATGTGGCGGTGATGCTTCCGGAGTCGAAGCACAAAGAGTTCTACCACCTTAAAAATAGATAACTATTTAAGAATATATTGTTACTGTAGAGTGCGTTTTTTACTAATTTATTGCAAACCTCTAACAGGGTGAAAATTAGGTTTCGATTTCTTAAGATGATAAAATTAATAGGTCGACATGGGAACAATAATAAGGAATGTCTACTGAATAAAGAAGGGAATCACAGCTGAAAGCACGTGTAAAGCTCTATTGTGGCACTAAGACAAAGGGTCCTTTGTACAACTTCGACACGACAGCATTGTTATACCTCTCTAGGTATGTTTTTGTGCGAACATAAGTTAAAGACTACGTTTAAATTGTGCAGGTTTTTTTAAGTTAGATAGAGCCATGAACAAATGCAGAGAAATCGTGTAAAATAGAACAGATCTTATTTATTCAGGTATTATTATATGATAGGTCAGTTTAGTATCCTACTTTTCAATAACAATGATCCAATTGAAGAAATGGTAAATGATATTTATTTTAAATATATCCTGCTAAAAATAATGGCTATAGAGTGGTACTTTTAGGCTGGTCCACAAGTAGGATGTGTGATCAATTTATATTATACAGGCTAGGTAAAAAAGTTCTTGAAGTCTCGGGAATAAAGCTACGGTATCCAATGCCTGTCGTTAAAGGCAACTGAAAGGAGGCTCCATTGTTGCGGGTGGCAAGAGCGGGTGCTAGAATCGCTCGGCAAACGCCCCACGGGTCGGACAGTATGTATGGGCACATACTGTCGTAACCCAGAGATCTGGAAGAGCGTAAATGCTCTCCCGAACAGTGCCGTTTAGGGAAAACGCAATCTGAGGACTCCAGTTGCGTTTCGTTGAAGAGTCCAGAGTCCTCAAAGCAGCGCAATAATCCGAAGCTTCATTCAAGGCATCGTGGTACCTTTTGAAAGTGCAACTTGTCAACAAAAAATATAAAGATGTGGGAATAGTTGTTGTTTTTGTTTTTTTCCCTACTCCTTTAGTTATTACGTGTACCAACTGTCGTATTAAAATGTTATCAAGCAGGATTAACGCACTCATTGGGCATTGCAGACAAAAGTCACCCGATAACATTCTGAACGTTTCCGCGGTAAACCCAAGTGCCGTGAATCGTGCGCTCCCTTTGTTTTAATTCTTTTTAACCCGCTATGCTAATGCTGTGTACGCTCTTTATTGTATAAATTTTATTCAATCTGCAATCGGGATTATCGCCCTCGCAACGCTTCGACGCCTCACAAACGATTCTTTCGGCTATTCAAAGAATGGTTTAATTTTTTAACTGTGTTTGGTTTGGTACCCCTTGCGGTTTTAGAATTAGGAAGGTAACTATGTAAATATATTTTTTTAAAGATTTGGTTGTTGTAATGTTAGATTTTGAACTCAAATAATGGGAACTGTTTTAAGTGACAGTTTGGCAATTAGGTATAATTTTTTTTGTGTTTAATATTATTTGATCTGTAGAAAAAACAATATAACTAACTAAACAGTAGATATACAACAAATTATCCAGAAATTGATATTTTAGAAATGCGTAGCGAACCAAAGTCTATCAGAGATGTTGTATCGAGAATTCATTGGATTATTTAATTAAAATTGGAACTAATCTCTTTCTAAAACAGGGATCATTGTATTGTGTTGAAATTGAAAAACTTTTCTCGTTTCCAATTTATAAGGCGAAAATCTTGGCCAAATATTTATCGAGGGCTTGCGATTGTCGCGCGACAGTCGCTCTATCGACCATCGTTCCGCGGAATCGAATCTAAAGTAAATGCAATTGGAATAAGGCGGTCGTTATCGCGCCCTAAAGACTTCGGGGAGGAATTTAAAACTCCAAGGTTGTTTTTAATTAATTAATTTTATTATTTTTCGGGCTCGCCGTCTTGCCTTTATTGGTGGAATTTCTCGAGTAATTAGTCTTTTATTATTATATAATTTTAGCGGAAGGGTTGAGGTGCTGCCAGATGGTCTGACTGTAATTAAACGTGGCGAGAGGTGGTTCGCCTTCGGTACGTTGAGATCTATGAAATATTTTTCTCAGTCTTGTAGTTTTGAAATGAAAATTTTAATTTAATTTATCGTGTAAGAGAAAAAAATCCTGATACTTTTTTATATCAGTCGTAGCTAAGTGTTATGAATATTGGTTTTAAAATTTAGAGGTTAGGTTTCGAAGGTTGAGGTTTCAATTCCGCAGTTTTTTAAAATCATTTGTTCACACTAGATTTGTGAAAGTAAAGCAAAAGCATATGACATGTTTTGAGTAAGCCCTTTAGAATTGTACGTAGCATGAAGGTATACTCACAATCTTTATTTTCCAATAAAGGTATTCAAATTTTTCATTATTTATTGTTCTGCCTTCATGGAGCTAGGTTACTATCTACCTACTAAGTATTATGTACCATCGCTTACCTTGATACCTTACGACTACGGAAAATAAATATGCAATACAATAATTACCTCGTCTACCGAAATATCTCAATTATGTAACCCCGCAGTTATAAGGCACTAATAAAGTTAATAAACTTGCGGTGGTAACTCCGCATAGAACCACTAACGTTCTTACCACATTATATCAACTGAAACGGAACGGTAGGTAATACTTCAATAATAAAATTATAAAAAACTTACCTATATATACATATGTTCCACACGTGTTTGAGGTCGGACGAAAAACGAATTTAATCAACCAGCCAGGAGAAGTCGTGCATTCCCATCTTAGATGAGAGAAAGTGACATAAAAATAAAAATTATCTACATCTCGTTCTCATCACGTGAGAATTATCCGTGAGCGGCGCCATTAAGGTAATTAGCTGGGAAATAATCCAATTTGCTGAGAGGCTGTTTATAAAAGTTCCATGTTTACCCGCGCCTCATTAGGTAGAGTGGGCGAGAACAGTACAAAGGTAAGGTGAGTTCGTGTATTAGGCTGTTACTGGATTTGTGCCGAATTCGTACAGACTCGACATCCGACGTGGACTATCATAATCGAACACCTATGCCTTATGCTTTACAACGTTATACACAAAAATATGGTCTGAAACTGGGACTTCATGGGATGACATGTAGGTCCTATTCGTAGGTGTACATACGGGTACACTAAAAATTAACTTCAGAACAGGCCTAGCTGGGGTTCAAACCCAGTATTCTTTACAATTTGTCACCATGGTAATAACCCAATCTCAAAGAAAGTATTTGTGAATAAATTAAAATTATTTTCCTACTACCTATCTATTACTTTGGTTTCCTTAATTTACGTAAACATAGGTATGCTCTATCACTTTATGTTAACTACTTATTGTTTAACTTTAGAAATGCGTGTTGCTTTCATACTACAATAAAAAATAAACTATTTTTATTGTAGTATGAAGGATTATCATAAGCATTATCTTAGGAAGGTATAGATTCATTATAAGGTCCTAGACCTTAATTTCCTTTAAACCACAAGCAGCATAGGCATCAGTATTCAGTTGTAATGTAACCTCTCCCGTAATCATAATACCTACTCACCCAGCGGTATAGCAACATTGTTTGCTGAAGCCGCGCTTGCCCGCCATTGTTTCGTCTTAATAACTAATCTCGCGTGTACTTCTTTTGCTTTTTGCTTTCACCTTGGCGCTGTGTTGTTCTTTGTCTTTGAATTCTTTATAGTGATATTTATAGTCAGGCTGTAGTTTGCCGTGTAGGGCTGGCCTAAAATAACTTTCTGTGGATGTTGTAGAAGGTGAATAAATATAAACCTACGAGTAGTTCAAGGAAGGCTAGTAATAATATCTAAGTTACATTTATCACCTCTCGAACTTAATTTTATTCTGTAAACTAACTGTGAGTGTAGGCTCAGAACTAGAACACATCTAGGGTATCTTGGCTGTAGTAAGAGGCGCGTAAGAGCAGCCTACTTAGCGACTCAAGGAAGGAGGACGGTATGTGTGGCACCGTACTGTCGTAGGCGCTTGAAGGTCTTGAAAAGCGTAATAGCCTCCTAGAGTAGTACCCGACCCAAGGCAAGGTGCTTAGATGACTTCGGTTTCAATCACAAATAACCTGGTGTCTCTTCTAAGGCACCCTTTGAAAGTGGAAAATTTTCAGTGGAAAACTCATAAAAAATAAACAGTATCTACCTACTGTATCTACAGAAATCAGAATTATGTCGAAGCTAATATTTCCTTTTTAGGTACTCTTACTTTTACACGTTCGAAAATCCTACACGATATGATTTATGTTTTGCGTAAAGTATGTTACACTCGCAACAAAAACTATGGTATCAAACAAATCTGAATCTTTTTAAACAATAAGAATTCAAAATGATAACGCATTAGAATTAAAAATAGATTCACCCCGCCTGCTTACTATTAACAGCGGAAATAATAAACAGGTACACCTAGTACACTAGTAAGTACTTACCTACTTATTTTATTTGTTTACCTATTCGTTTGTGTATTACCTTCCCCACTCACCTGCGTAGGTATGCAGCCTCGAATCGGCAGGTGTGGGCGTGTTCAGGTGAGGCAGGTGCGCCCCGCCCCGGCAGGTGGGCGGGACACACCTGCGCCGTGAGACGAGGTGCGCTTGTGAATGAATGTATGAATGAACAAATGAATGGATCGAGGTGTGCTCAGGGCGTTTGTGAATGGAGCGTCGCTTGAAGAAGTAACGCTTTGAATTTGGAGAACGTAAAAGCTATAGGTAGGCGTTAATGGTACTGAATAGTCGTTTTAATTTCGCTAAAATTACATTAAATGTATTATATTAATAAATTATATTTAGTAAAGAGGCAATAAAATTTATGTCAAAGTACCTTCACCTAAATTAATTCATACCTTTGTATAAAAGCGAAAAGATACTTTTTCTCTTGTACCAATCATTGCAGACCCCAAACAACTTTAGCTAGAGCACTAGTATTTGAATAATGTTCATTTTGTAGGCATATAATAAAGAAAAATATCCTTTGTAACATTCCACGTAGTCGCTAGTGACAGCTAATTTCCTAATAAGATCGTGATAGGTACCTAATAAAATTATCTTTTCGATAGAGACTGGTATTTTTTAGCGTTTTTGAGCGTGTTGGCAATTTTTGCTTCAATATGCCGTTTAGAAATATTTTGATTTATTTAATACTTGAGAAGTTCCTCTCTAAGTCTCCTTTCCTCCGTCTGTTATTACGTACCTATTTATATTCCAAATACGCAATAAATGGCAATTATAATTTATTAATGGTGTTGACGGGTTAATACTACTTTGTTGGTTACCTTGCGTACGTATTCTAACATTCGTAATCATTTGTAGTACCCATATGTTAAAATCCTTATACATAGATAAAACTCTACCTACTTACCTATCAGTTTTTATTGGAATACCTATCTGTAATTTTGTTATCTTAGCATAGTATTTCCAACCCTCAAAACGGCGCTGTTTAAAAAAGGGTACCGTATGCTAAACTCGGCACTTTATTCCGAATACCAATATAACGTCGATTTTGCAAACAAAACGGTACAAAAACCCTCCGCTGGCCGGAAGGTGCATAAATTTTTTGTATACTTGACCCGCGACACGGAAGAGGAGGCGCCGTCTCCAAGGTTTAACCCAAAAATAGTGATATTATTCGATCCCTTTTATACTGTTCCCTTTAGTTTCTTACGTCGCTACACTCACAATATGTTAATATTTTGGGATATTTAAATCATATGTATCTTAAAATTTAAGTTAAATACCTATTGCAGCAGTATTTTAATTATCTATTTACCGAAAAAAAATTAGTTCAGTAGGTACGTACCTATGTTGTCCCTGTAGTTCCGGGACCAGAATAGGGCTACGGTATCTCCTGCCTGTCGTAAGAGGCGACTAAAAGGGGGCTTCTGGGGTTGCGGGCGGCAAGAGAGGGAGCTCGAGCCGTCCAGTCAAGCGACCTCGGGAAGGACGGCGGCATGTGTGGTCGCATACCGTCGTAACATGTGAAGGCACGGTGACTGCAAATGCTCTCCAGGAAGAGCCCATAAGGGGTATCGCGCTCGGAGGACTCCGGTTGCGTTCCGTTGGAGATCCCGGAGTCCCCCACGTAGCGCTGAGGACGGCCACCGGGGGGGTTTTAGTGCGGTAGAAATCCCACATAACCCGGCGTTGCTCCCACGGCGTCGGGTACCTTTTGAAGGTTTCCCCCTCGTTACAAAAAAAAAGGTACGTACCTATGTATCTAACCATATTCAATACGTAGGAAAATATTTTATAGCCTTTTATAGCCTGAGCTTGCAATGCTTGATCTACCACTTACCTGAATACCTTATGATTACATAGGTAAAAACTTTTTAATATCTACCTCCCTAATCATAAGTAGGTACTTAAAATTGGCAAAAATATTTTGATAAACAATAGAAAATTTTAATTACTTTACCCTCAACACTAAGGTATACACATTTAAATAAGTTGTATGTAGAGTGTAGAGAATGCCACGAAAGCGTTAGCGGGCGCCACCTTCCTATAAATTTTTTGTTCACTTAACGATACACGGAAGAGGAGGCACCGTCTTAAATTGAAGGGTTGACTGCTTTTGTTGACCACGGGATAGTGTTGGCCCTTTCCGCTTTATTAGCTGGGTATATTTTAACATAAGTTACCTTATAATAAGAGCTAAATATATGTTTATTTTGTTGCTAATTCTTGAGAGTTGATTTAACAAATATTTTTGTAAAAAAGTGTTTTTTCTATGAAATTGAAATAGCACAACTGATGGTAAGTAGCCACTACTTCTTATGTATATCTGTGATCAATTCTGGATTGGTTGCTACTATTGAGATACCTATGTAAGTTGGAATGCCTCGGATAAGTATGACTTCGATACCACACCTTTTAAACCATAACACTGTGGAGTGTGGCAATAAGCTTTTCAAAATGACGATAAAGAATAACAATAAAATAGGTAAATAACATTTAAATTTGATGTTTTCTAGGTAATTGTAACTTTAATAGTTCTAAGTAATTTAATAGCAATATCATACTTATATCTACGAGTAACATGTTACACGTAGTTACTTAAACAACAAAAACATCAGTAACAAGTAAAGAGCAACAACACAATTAATACACGATCCATTGAGGTATAACATCGAGCAATAACAAGGTATCGAGTACGGGCGCCGTGACGCCGACGATGTAATTATAGAGGGCTCTCACAACGTGGGCGATCATGACCATTCAAGCTATAAATGAACATGATACCTCAGTAAATTTAAAAATGGTTACGTAAATGTAACAATTGCCTCATTTTTTATAATATTGAAGTAGCAAACGAGTATGCAGTTCGATTGTTGGTAAGTGGCTCCTATCCAGTGGCTCGTGGATATCTGTAATCAACCACAGATAAGATCAGTGTCTTACCTGAGATTGGCCACAGATGTGCTGCTGCCCTGAGGACTAATTTGGAACGTCTCGGATCGGGATAAGTATGTCTCCTTTATCACACCCTTCAGACCAGAACACAGAAGCGCTTAACACTGATGTTATAGAATTCAATGATGTGGCCAGAGGGCCAAGAAACATTTATTAAGCTTGAAGGTGCAAGCGTCAGCGTAGAGCGAATTTCAGCACGCTACAATTAGTAGCGAAATTTCGTGGCTTTTTAAGTTAACATAAACATAAACGCTTTCTACACTCGTAGCCCCACATTAGGATTTTCTCCTGTGTCGTGGGTGCCATGGACAAACACAAACATACAGACCCAGAACTAGATTTCTGTCTTAACTCATCATTCAGATGTCTGTCTGGCCGGGGATCGAAATCGGTACCCACTGCGTTTCAGACCGGTATGGTGACCGCTCTACCACTTGGGTAGTGAAAAGTAAAGTCCCATATATTTGTGTTTGATAGGCGAATAATACTTGTTTCTCGGCCTCTAGGTAAGTGCATTGTGTGTACCATGACGACGATATATAGTAGGTACTGGTATAGGCTTGCTGTAGAGATGTGATTTATTACGCTAAGATTTGATGAAATAGTGACATATTCAGAACGGCCTGTGTTTCAATTTCGACGGCTCCGTCAAAGTTACACCGACTTTGACCGCTACATTACAAAGTAAACTGTTAACACAGTAGTTCCACATCACTTTATAAGGCATACTACACAAATTTAGCGGTTGTATCTCGAGTTTACTTTTGTGTCAAACACCATCCTCTTTTTGGAAACAAATATACGTTACGGAATAGAATAGCCTCTAAAGTTATCTATATTTTAACACTAATTCTTAACCATAACATTCCTTTCATCTACGAGCTTCATCAATTAACAAATTCATTATATAGCTACTAGTGATGCCCCGGAGATCCGTATCCGTATCCGCGGATATCCGAGGCATGAACAGATCTGTATCCGTATCCGTTACTTTTTAGGCGGATTTCAAACGGATGTTTTATATCTATCATCAAATTCATATTATTTATAAATTACTCATAAGTATACAAAATTTCTAATGTGCACTGGCAATTAGGTAGCACTGAAATAGTATTAAATTCCATATTATTTATTAATATCACATATTTTGATTATAGTTTATTAATAGAACATTAATATTTCAAAAATTAAATATTTTAACATTATATATTAGTACATATAATGATAGTGTGCTTTGCAACGATAGGGATAAACGTAAATAATTATTGTTCTGAGGAAACGTAATAAAGTCGTACTAAGTGTACAGGTGGAAATATGTCAATAAAGAAAATGTTGCATCAAGTAAGTAAATTTGTACGAAAATTTAGATCCGTATCCGTATCCGCGGATCTAGACACCAATGATCCGTATTTGTATCAGTATCCAAGGATCTATTTTTAACGTTCCGGCACATCTCTACTAGCTACCTATAATTAGGTGTCAGATACCTCGTGGCGCCATGCTTCGTTTCAGCGAGTAGTGTAATTATAGAGAGGGGTGAATACGACGTGGGCGATCACGTGATGTAATTACAGTCGAGTACTTAGTAGCTTGTTTGATTTGATACCAGTTTACGAGTCTTTTGATGAGTGGTTCCAGTACAAACATTATTTGTTAGTGATATACTTTGTAGGTGACCCTGGGGTTGGGGTGCCTATGCATGTAAGAGAAGAAAGAAGGAGGTTCTTCATTACTTCCAGTAAGTAATAGTGAATAGACAAGCTTACAGGCTACATAAATAGTTCATAGGCCGCAGTGGGCACAGCAAATCAGAAGCGAACCGGCAATACAGTTTACTGTTGACACAAGTAACTCATTGTCAATTACATATGTTTGACTTGCGGTGTGTTCCACGTTCGGTTCCAGGTAAGTGCCCGTACTTGCTGAACTGTGAGTGAGTAAGTCAGCTTATGACGTTTCGTCAAAACAATCATTGTTTGAGTTTTCGATCATATATTGCAATGTACTTCGAAATGAGTTTGTAGTTAGGACATAGGTAGGTTCGCGTAATTGTCAGTGACAACTGATAGGATTTTATGTTAAAAATTCTATCGGTAGAGCTGTGTGTGTAAAATATATTTTCAATTTTTAATTACTTATTTACTTTCATTAAGATAAATTATAACAGAGTGGGTATATTAACAATATGTAAATGTTACATTTATTTTATTATTGTTTTAAATAAAGGCATACTTTAAGCTCACCAAACTAGTACAGCATACCTGCATCAACTAATAATTATGATTAGTAATATTATTCATCGCCGTCCACGCCAGAATATAACACTGCAAGCATTTACTCGGCGTATTATGAGGTAAATAAAACGTGACAGAGCTTTTGCCATCTGCATCTCTTACGCAATTTTGTTTATAAACGGACTTGTGCAGTATCTTAGACACCTGTTTCCATTAAAATTTCAATTACACGAACACTCAGGCGCCACCGGGGATTAGTTGGCAAACACGAGTATTTACACGTTCACGTAGCGTTTTGTTTACTTTGCATCGTCCCCACTAGCGACAACCGCGTCAGACTCCGCGATAGAACGCGACACAGCTCGCGATTAACGTGTAATGAGGAGTATACAAATTTGTTAGCGTAGTTGTGGGACCTACCTTGCCTTGTTAACATATGATAATTGCTGTTGTGATAATTGAGATAGTAATTTCAAGTAATTATGGGTTGATGTTTAGATAACAATAAGATATGTTGTTTGAGCCCGTTCATGTCGTCCTACCATAAAAAGTAACTATAAGTATTATTATTACTATTAGTTCCACGTAAAAGATATGTACAGTAAGTATATCTGATCTCGAAGTAAAGTATACCTATGCTATGAATAATTTGGACGCTCTTATTATACTTTTAGTTTCGTATGAACATTATTTTAAATTATATAGGGAAATAGGAATCGTCGTTATATCTGTAACCGATCAGAATTAGTCGGCTAGAGGAAGTGCCCGCTTATGAGTCTGTATTTCTTTTAATGTCTATCAGGGGAGTAAGGGGAGATCGGGAACAACATCATTACCGGCCCAAATGTCAACCTCACCTGCACGCGCCATTGGCGGCGGATCAAGCTGACCGTGGTGCTCCCTGCTAGATAACGGACGAGGCTCTGGCGACCGAGTTAGTAGCAGTATACCTACTCACCTAACCAAAATGTTGGAAGAGGCTTCAGCGGCCTTGAGGATCAAATACCCTCTCAAATGTCTGGTGCAGAAGGCAACGGGAA
>MOOZ01001819.1:544413-565095 GCA_002930495.1 Cecropterus lyciades | reverse complement strand
TTATTTTTACCTCTCTAGGTTGTCTGTCATGTTCTATATTAAAAATAAAATTAAAAATGCAAAGCAGTATTGCGGTTTTAAGATTTTTGGCACAAACGATTTTTCAACTATACTATAAGTACCTACATCATATATATACTAGAAGTACCTACTATCACAAACTGGGATATCCTACGCTGTGAGTCAACAAATGTAACGGCAATATACACTCAGCTAGAAACAAACATGTTATGTCACCATCATGAACTCATTACTGACTCAGTTTGGTAGACACACCTTTGATAACAGTAAATATTGTAAACATAAAAGTAAAAAAAAATCAAATCGGCGAAAATTATTGACATTTACATTTTTATAAATTGCTAACGGGTCAGAATAAGACCTAAAACCTTGGCAAAGTATTGCCACTGCTGTCATTACATAGTGATTGACTTCAGATACAATTACAGTCTTATTTGAGCTTTTAACCCGTAGAACATAATCGTTAGCCGTTTGCTCGTATAATGTGTTAAAAATCTCTCGGTTCGTACCTATGCGGGCGCGAACAATACACCGCGATACTTATCCAACATTTCTTTGTTGCTATAAATATATTGTTCAGGTATTGTTGAGGTATTGGAGCGATTGAGAAACAACAAAGACCTACACTTACGTGTAACGGACACCGGTGTGTTTTCAATGGCATTGTGAAGAGGTCGTCGTTACCAAGTCTATACTAAATTTGTAGATGCCACACATAGGATAAGCGGTGATAGTCTACTAGTATGTGTTTTAATCTTTGCTGATGAGTTGCGGGGTTCTATCTTATGTGAACAAGTCTATAAATAAAATATCGCAAGTTTACATGGTGAAACAAAAACACATTGTTGAATGTAAACCTATTTGAAAGTTTACAATTCTTGAGTTTTGGTGGGAGGGTGTTGTTGCTGGTCACTTTCTTATAAAGGATTGACTTCAGATGGAACTCCCGTTCTTTATGAAGTCGTTTACAGGTATCCATTATTGTTAGTGAACTATTTTCACGTAATTTTTGCTTGATTACTTCTACAAACTTCAATCTTATATGAAAAAAAAAAAATACCAACATGAAAGTTCGCTAAAAGTGTGTGGCTAGCTTCAATGTAATGTTATGTTGTATTTTAAGAGGAGATACGCAAAGCAGTGGCATAATAAAGGATTATTGATGACGATATAAGTGCCATACAAGTGTAGTAGTGCAACGCACACTTGTTTAAGGTTCTCAGGTTCTAGGAGAACGACATAAATAAGTACATTTCGTCTATATATGCGTTTTTGCACATTTTGTTCGTGTGAATCATCATATAAATGAAGAATCAATATTTGGCTTGGTGATTATTAATTAACGAAGGCGACGATACAACAAATGAATGCAGGGCTAAAGGAAAACCGCAGGCCTGAATCATAGTAACCATTGCATAATAAACATACCAACAAGTTAATATTGATTGTAACTTACCGGTTCACAAAGAAACCTATAGGTATATAAACAAAACAAATCATGGCAGGACCGATTTTGTCGGAATTTTCTGTTGTTTGTTGTGTTTTATTTTATTATTATTAAAAAAAAATGATCAGGGCAGCGCCTTAAAATCCATGACAGTTACGATTTCAATTCTGTTTGAAAAAATGTTATTTAATATAGTGTTAAATATTGGAATACGTGGATTATGTAGCTTTTTATAAACGCGGATGATTCGGGAAACACAGTTATAGAAAAAGTGTCGTGATATAAAGATTTATGGCAATAAATTCCCCTGACATTTAAATGGAGCCCATATAAGGTTGTAACGTAACCTTGTTAAACTTCTATTCCTAATTCGGATGGCCGTAGCTCTCAGTTTGCTTCTGGCACGCCGCCGGCCGCCGCTTGCCAATGTCCTAATAAGCCTTATACTTTCCTTTGCTTGTATGTCGTAACTTTTGTTTTCTTTCTAACTTTAGCATTTGATCTATGTACAGATTAGGTTTTTCATTATTTAGTTCAAAATTTTAAAGTTGGTCGTTATAAATCCAGGCTCGGCTACATACCGGTAGTGCAAGGTTCCCGGTGGGAATCCTGACCAAGGATATATCTAAATACATAATTAATATATATGTAGTTTCACTTTCACCTAATTTTATTTGTGTACATGCTATCTACAACATTAGGATTTATAGTTTCTAGCTATAATTGTAGCAAACGTTTCAAGATTTTTTATTTTTTACGATTGTTTATTTATAAACTGTAAGTTATTTTTTTTATAGTCATTATAATTATATTCATAAACTTTTCAAATAAAATAATGCAGTACCTAATAAGTAAGGCAGAAATAATGATAATGCTGTTGCAGGTGATAGTTTTATGAAATTAAATGATAAGTTTGAATATGTGACATTTAGTATATTACTAGCAGAACCGTCCCCACTTCGTTGGGCATTAAAATAATTTTTGGTGTGGTTCTTAGTACTAAATGTTAGAGTTTATTACCCAACTGCCAAAAGGAGGATTATAATGTACATAACATTATGTATCTATTTGCATGCCAATTTGGTGAAACATGTATTTCATTATTTATTTTTAAAAATAATTCAGACCTAAATATTCTGTAAATATTTCAAGCGTCCATCTGTTGCCGTTATTAATATCGAGCAATAAAATCACATTTGATGTGGGGAGCCCCCTTAAATATTTATTTTATTCTGCTATTAGTATATGTTGTTATAGCGACAACTGAAATATATCATCTGTGCAAATTTCAACTATCACGGTTCACGTTATACAGCTTGGTGACAGACGGATAGACGAACAGAGAGGCAACGAAGTCTTAGTAATAGGGTCCCGATTTTGCCCTTTGGTCCATACCTTAAAAATCTAACAGAAATCCACCCAACAGATTACGACATGGTCGCGGTTACATACCTATACTATATACCTACCTATATACCTAGTAGTTTAGGAGTCCATAGAGGACAAACAATGTGATACTTAATTTATATATATTTAGGTAAGCTGTCCTATATTTTAAGTTGGATCAAATTGCACACGGTGTGCAAATTTTATTGAAATCGTTTCAGTAGTTTAGGAGTTCATAACGGAAAAACAACGTGACATTTAATTTGTATAGTATAGTAAATTTGATCGAAATCTGTTTAGTAGTTTAGGACTTCACAGTGAACAAACAACGTTGTAATTTGTATAGATTAAGATGTATACTTTAAATAATTGAAGTAGCAAACGAGCATGTATATAGTCCAGTTGACAGTAAGTGGTCACTGCCGTTTATGGACATCTGTAAGCAACATCGTATAGAACAGCAGTTTCATATGATTAGTGAATGACGTTGCGTTATGATATAATGCGTTATTACTCTCTTATTTAATTAAGATGGTCGCCTCATAAGAAAGTGATTAAAATATTAATATTATAGCGAGTATGAGACCCACTAGACTAACATAATTTAGGTTTACTGAAAGGAGAATGTGGAATATGGTAAGTGCAATAGATGGTTTAGTGGCGTGACCGTTAATACATATGAATGAGGAAACTTTGATTGCGACGAGATTAAAGCCCTGTCGGAATATCTACCGGAGTGTACAAACTGCATACCTAGTTCAAATTATACGGAGCCTTATCCAATTAAGTAATTAAAAGTAGCAAATAATTAATATTTCACCTTCACTGGATAAAGAGTTAGATTTTGAGTCTATTAACTGCATACCTAGTTCAAATTATACGGAGCCTTATCCAATTAAGTAATTAAAAGTAGCAAATAATTAATATTTCACCTTCACTGGATAAAGAGTTGAATTTTGAGTCTATTAAACGCTTAATAGTCATCATAGTCATTAATAATCATCATAGAACACTGAATTATTTATGTTATCATTAATTTATTTATTGTTATAAAGTATTGACTATCATTAATGCACTATGAGCAGTGATAGCCTAATGATTGAAATGAAATGAAATGTCTTTATTTTGTATAGGCCTATGCGGGCATTTACAAATTATCATTTACACTATCACCGGATCGAAAAATGACTTCAATTGAGAAAATCTGGTAAGAAACTCAGCAGGTTTGTCTTTTTCTACGTAATACTTTGTATTCTTGTTTGTTACATGGGCAATAAAAGCTAGCACCAGTATGTTGCCTTACATTTGACTAAACATGCGGCTTGTTTGGTAAGATACGCTACACTTTGACAATTAATTAACCATTGAAATATTAATTGTTCAGTCCCAAGCCGTTTTGTCTTTTATGTATTCAGAAATGTTATGATATGCTTTGCGGCAAAGTTTGGTCTTAATCAATGCTTTGAATTTGCTAATTGACAAATTTCTTATTTTCATAGGAAGTTTATTATAAAAGTGTATGTTGAAACTCGGCCTCTCAATCGATGGTCCAAGGTTCGAATCTCAGGCAAGTACCACAAATTTTTCTAAAATAATGTGCGTATTAGAAATTAATTACTGCTTTACGGTGAAGGAAAACATTGTAAAAAACCTGCATACCTGAGAGTTCTCTGAAAAAAAGAGTTCTCAGAGGTGTGTGAAGTCTACCAATTCGCACTTGGCACAATATAGATAATAAACAGTAGTCCGACTCCATTTAAATGGACTAATTGGTGTACGCACACATGCAAATATCGTTTACACGGCTGCTCAGTATGCTTCGGATTTCAAAGCTACGCAGTATCTCGACGCGCGCCGCCCGAAATAACTAAAAATAATAATAAATATTTCAAATCAAGTCGCAATAGGTGCAATTTTTTTCTGTAATAAATTTATAAGGTTTCATAATAAGTTTATCAAATATATAACAATCATTAAATTGAAATATATTTTCTTCTAAAGTACTAAAATCCTATACCTAAAATCTATATCTATACAAATATATAAAAATAAGATGGTGTGTGTCTGTATGTTACCCAATAACGCAAGAACCACTGGTCCGATTTACACGATCTACGTGAATGTAGCTTATTTAACTGGTCAGTCTACAGGCTACTTTTTATTGCGATATTTTTAGCTGTTTAAAGATGGCGACTATTTTAGTGACGTCACTGCGCCCTTTGGTTTCAGTTACGTTAAATAATCGCAAACTTTCGATGACATATACGAGGTTAAGATTTAATTTCTATCCGGAAGGTCCTTCTCACTTTTCTAATTTTTTTGTCACGTAGTGAAGCGCGAGTACTTCAGTGAATATGAACAGTGAACGTATGAACAGTGCTATGTCAGTAATTTTCGTTCTTTCATATTTAGACCAAATTTACACCAAATTTTACGATCTCAGATTAATACGCAAAAGATGAGACAAAGTATCGACTAATCGCTATATACAAGTTCAGTCACCTTAAGTAATAGAAAATTTATGTATTATATTATAGGTACATCTATCTTGTAGTGTATGTGTGCGGTCGCAGCGCCGTGTCACGCGTCTTGCCTCGCTGCGTTTAATTTATTCACACAAATAACATGCGCCACAAAGCTTTGCATTTCATTTTATATTTTGAAATGACCAAGCGGAACAGAAAAGGAATGTTATACAAGTATCTATGTGTTGTGAGAACGCTCCTTACTAATAAAATAATAATGTGTTTGTTACTCTTTCACGCAAAAAATAGTGGTCAGACTTCGCTGATATTTGTCACAGAGATAGTTTATGACCTAGATTAACACTTAGAATGCTTACCCCGGTAGACGTGACCGAGGCGGGTGGAGCCGCGGGAATAACATAGTATTTTATATATTTTGGGATATGATCTAACGGATCTTTTGTTTGTATATTTATTAGTATATTTTTATTATTTAGTATATTTTATATTATAAATATAAACATCTTATACATGTATAGATATTTTGGTTAAGGGAATAACAAGTTTTTATGTCAACTAATACCTTTTTTTTTTGTAACGAGGGGGAAACCTTCAAAAGGTACCCACGCCCTGGAAATAACGTCGGGTTATGTAGGATTTTTACCGCACTAAAACCCCCATGATGGTCGTCTTCAGCGCTGCGTGAATGACTTCGGGATCTCCAACGGAGCACAACCGGAGTCCTCCGAGCGCGATGCTCCTTACGGGCTCTTCCCTGTGAGCATTGGCGTTCACCGAGCCTTCAGATGTACGACGGCATGGTACCACACATGCCGCCATCCTCATGGCTCGAGCTCCCTCTCTTGCCGCCCGCAACCTCGGAAGCCCCCTTTTAGTCGCCTCTTACGAGAAGCAGGGGATACCGTAGCCCTATTCTGGTCCCGGAACTACAGGGACATGTCAACTTATAGTTACTTTAATTCAAAATAACTTTTCGACTAAGTAAAGAGACATAGCTTTCACCATCGAGTCTAGATTTTGATAGATTTAAGAAGCATGAAGTTTCTATACTGTACATGCTTTGTGAGTCCCTTAAACAACGTGAATAAACTCAAAAACAGCATCCTTGGAACATCATCTGCTAAGTGACAAAATAAAAAAAAAATCTTAAAATACGCAGAATTCTTGTTTTAAAATGTATTGTGTAATTGTAAAGGTTCGTATAAATTTACAACTACATGTAGGTTCCCGTGCCGGCTTCCGAGCGGAAGTAATGCACTAATATTTTACAATAGAAAGTATCCGGCAGGCGCTGCCAATTTTCTATTATCCTTGAAATTTACACGCCCTGTTCTAGTTTGTAAGATTTACTCGCGCATTATTTCTTTCCGTTGTAAAAGTTTATTCTTAGGCATAACCGAATATTTTTGGATATGTACTAATTAAAAAAGATGACGGTAACAATATAGTTTACCTGTTTTTACTGTAACTCTTGTGGTTAGTGGACTATACATTAAATTGTAGATACATACCATTCAAAGTGAGCTCAGTTTAATTACTACAGTAAAATTTTCGGATGACATAATGAGATTTTCTTCAAAATGTATTGTTTTCCTGTATATCCAACTAAAGATAAACCAACATATAATATATCTGACTATGGGAAAACATTCTTTTTTAAATCAATGCCTCCTCTAGTTCCGTACCAAAATCTATAAAAAAACGATATAAAAATCACGTTTGTTGTATAGGAGCCCCCTTAAATATTTATTTTATGTTGATTTCATTATATATTTTCAAAATGAATGCATAACTAAAAATTCTGTAAATATTTTATATATATATATATATATTTTTATAGAATAGAAGTAGCAAACGAGCATACAGCCCACCTGATGGTAAATGGCTACTGCCACCCATGAACATCTGTAATCAACCCTAGGTAAGATCAAAGTCTCATCTAAGGATTGGTACAGATGCATTGCTACCCCTGAGAACCTTTGTTACTTCGACTGGTATTGTATAGCTTTTAGCAATTAATTGATTGACAGGTTATTTTATTTACACTTTGAATTATTGGGATTTCCTATTATAACTTATTATAAGTTGAAGCAAAATTCCAATATTTCTGCTCCTCCTCTGCTATGCAAGATCATTAGTAAAGTACAAAGACGGGAGGATAAATCGTATTACGAAAACTCGTACCTATGTAAGCAAAATTACGAAGTTTCTGCTGAACCTCATAAGCAATAAAAATGACGGCGTGAGTAACGTTTTACAGGGGGTTGGTGTCGGTATTGGGTTGTATGCAACAAAATCTTACTGAATTCCTTTAAATTTATGCCTATATCCGTTACGATGTCATGAAAATTAGAACCATACAGTGTAACAATATTGACAGTTACTTTAAACCGTTTAAGATAAATCAAATCGAGTACCTACTCGTTCAAGAAAACCATTTCAAAGGGTGATATTGCTTTAGAAATAACTTTACAAGTCGATACAAAGCTCGGTCGGAAACTTTCCCCAGATGTCAATGGAACGCCGTCAGGTGGAAGAGCTCTTCGCTTTCCGTCGAAGCCGAATGAAGTCGAACTGAACTCACAAGACGCCGTCAATTTCACTAATTGGGATCTTTTGATAAGTAACTTCTAATAAACTAGAATTTGGTAATATTTATAGGAAATGGAATTTATATAAGCTTTCCAAAAAATGTCCCAAATATCGTATCGTTTTTAATGTTTTACTGTATTTATTGTAGGTACCTACCTATTCCTTTCATTTTTCTTTAGTCCCTTATCTTTAAAACTCCGGTGGAATTGGTCGGCAATTTTTAAAACGAAGTAATACACGGAGGTATAGATAATAGGTACTGGTATTGTCGGTGGTTATGGTGGTGTTGTATAGAGAATTACAGAGTTTACTATTGTGGCAGTACTATTGACTGCCTACTTTTTATTAACCTACGAACCTAACCTTTATTAATCAATTATAATATTCAAACACATGGTATTATTATCAACAACTGGACAATTCAATCAAAATCAAACTACTAACTTCCAAACCGACTTTGACTAATTGGAGACCTCAAACTACCCGTTTCTGAGAAACTCCGTATGCCCTCGTTACCGTGTATACTCAGAATCGTCGAAAACTCATGAAATTAAGTGGACACATAGGTATATATCTATTCAATTTTTGTGAATAAACTAATAAGTTTTAAGAGGTCAATTACTATATTGATAAGCTATTTTCTCTAAGTCCACAATTATATTGTATGGTCAAAACCTCCCACTATTTACTTTTATTATATGTTATATGCATATTGTATAAAGTATAAATAGCCTATAACTTCAGTTATAACTGGACATTTACTGATGTGGAGGTAATCTTTAATAGGTAACTATAACTTCTAACGAGTAAATCTATCAGAAGTTAAATCTCTCTCAGTAAAACGTATTTCATCTCTAACTGATTATAGACCCACTGCTAGGCAGAGGTCTTCTCCCAAAATAAGAGAGATTTGGCCATAGTCCACCTTACTGGCCAAGTGCGAATTGGTGGACTTCATCCAGCTTTGAGAACTTTTATAACGAACAAGAGGTGTGTAGTTACTCACGATGTTTTCGTGCATCGTAAATTTTAGAATAGATTTTTAGAAAAAAAAGTACTTAACTTATGTGAATTGATTGAAGTTTTTACCTAGCAATTTATATGTCATTAATAATAGACCGCATCAATTTCATTTAAACCAAACAAAAAATAATTGATTTAGCCGCTATAACAATTTAAAAAGCAGCTCGTCATTGTTGACTGTAGTTTTGCCAAAATAAATGTAATCATCTGAACCCTTTTTTGTGATTCATAAATAATAATGTTTGTGTAAAAGCTAGATCCATATAATTCGATGAAACAAAAAAATCAAAAAAAAAAGAGTTTGAGAGTTGAACATAATGAATATTATGTTATAGATAATTATAAGAGTAATTAGTTAAACGTATTGTAAATTTTCTATAGGTGACCCTTGTAGAAAATTTACAGTTACAAAATTACAATTATTACAACGTATTATTACAAGATATTTACTATAACTGTAAAATCGATCACACACGCTTTTGCGAATTGATTCTAGAATTGCTACTTATGAAGACTAAGTAGAAACGTTCTATGTAAAGCTGAACAAAATCACCTTCAGTGCATAATTTATCAGCAATAAAGTGAGACTTAACATGTGACAATTGCATGGGCAATTGTCACATGTATTGTATTAATTGTATCATTCAATCTCGGAGAAGAGAACATTCATTCTTTTAGCTTTTTAATCCATGCTGTGAAATAACGGACGATAAATCCATTAAGTTCGTATGTATCAAGGCGTGGTTTCCCCGTCTTGGCGCGGCCAGCGAACAATTAATATTAAGACTATCTGTTTGTTCTGAAATATATAGCTCGTGGTTAAACATTTTCATATGAAAGAATAAACATTCTTTATGTTTTAAATTATTTAACCCCGTTAAATTATTGACAGATAGAACGCTGACTTTGGCATTCTCTATTATTTTTAATTGAAATCTATTTGTTTAAGCAAAAGGCTTGACAAAATGCTATCAAATTATTTGTTTAGCGAACGCTGTAGCGTTTAATAAGAGTATTTCTGTGCTAAGCCAACAATTAAACCAGCTACAAAAAGCTAAAAGTTGAGATGCTTTTATAATTATGGACCCACATTAGGTTTTTCCGTGTCGTGCTATTTCGGATAAAAATAATAAGAATATTCACTTCGGTATTTGGGTGATTGACTGGCCGAAAATCGTACCTGGAACCAGAATCCTGTCAGTACATACATACTGGATTCCGGTTCCAGGTTTAACAAACTAGGTTGACCGGTACGGTGACTGCTGCGCCGTGACCCATTAGACCTTAACTATCCATAATATTGATAAACACTTACAGATGTGTCATTAAAGTTTTTGAATCAATGGTTAGCCACGTCCTAATTTTCAACATCGCGAGCCGCGGCCAACGGTGGGCGGACGGCGGGCGCCGCGGCCGCACAGTCGCCGGATTTATGGCCCCACACTGATTTATCGTCCGCTCGAGCCACGCGTTAATGTCCACACTTATACCGAATTTAACTTGTTTATGCGCGGGTGTATTGTTTATTCATTTGTTTTAATGTAATGGATTTGTAGCGAGTTTTTTTTTTAAGATTTTACGAGAAATAAGGCTCTGTAAAAACAAATTAGATTTTTTACGCGAGCCCTCTACTTATAATGCTAAGTGATTCTATAAAAGTAGGTTCACATACTCATATTTAATTAATTACATAGTTACAGTCATATCCTCATTACTCTCTCTCATTTTATGGCAAATAGGGATAACGACTATTATGACGATGAATGTCAATAATTACTTATCTACTGATAAAAGTAGGTTCAACCCATTTCTTCTCATTTAATTTTTAAAAATAGAAGAGATACTTACAGTATAACAATAAAATAAAAAGCATGTAAAAAATTGAGTGTTTCTTATTTTTTGTTTTAAGATACAACATGCTCCACGACTTAAGATCTCACATAACATTATATAAAGCGTGCTAATACTAGGCCGTGGTATAATTTTAATTCAAGATAATATTCTAATTTGGTATTCCGCTAAAGAACTTCTAATAAACAAGTAAGAATTATTGTCTCTTTTTTGTATCATTGCCTACAATAGGGCATATTTTCTCTGAATAGCTCCATGTTAACAATCTTGTCATCGTCCTAATGTCTTATGAAAATGAGCTCTCTGTTAATCTAGCTTAACCCTATGGACATTGCCTTTATAAAAAACATGAATGTCTTATCGTATATTTTTATTGTCCCTACCTATTAACATATACGTAGCCGGGACTCGTATGATAACTAAGAAAAAATGAATTTCGCGATGGAATTGGTAGCGTTGGAACAAAAGTGACTACTTAAAGGTTAGCACTTTTGTTTTAATTAAAAATCAAAAGAATATATTAAATGGTTTATTTAAATTTCCCTTATAAATTCATACATACTAATAGCTTTTACTCGCGACTATGTCCGCGTGGTATGGTTACGTGGGGTAACATTTTGCTTTTTTATGATACTTATTTTATCTTGCTAATAATATAAATAAAAAGTAAAATATGTCCTTTCTTAAGGTTCACTCTATCTCTGTACCAAATTTCATTATAATCGATCCAGTGGTTTGGGCGTGAAAGCGTAACAGACAGACAGAGTCAGTTTGGCATTTATAATAATAAAAATAAGTGAAATAGCTGCTGACACACACCGTCTTATATAATACTAAAACTTTATTTGGTAAAATAAAACCCTTTATAAATATATTCTCAATTTTGTGAAGTTAACAGCATAAAAGCTTCCTTTTTTGTAAACCGTAGACAATAATAAAAGTCGCATGCGGTGGAGGTACCTATTCGAACCGAGTAGCCAGATAGAACCTATTATATTTGCATAGAGAGCAGTCGCCGGCCGCGACCGGCCATATTTATTGCGACTATTCTGCTGCGACCCATGGTCTTCAGCTTCACGGCAACACTAACAAAATATGTTAATGCCAATATTATACACAACTTATATACGAAAACATGTGCCATTTCATATTGTCCCACTCGTTCGGACATGTACTCGGTACTATATCACTCGGCTTATTAAACTGGATGGTTTTATGCATATAGCCTTAGAAAAATGTGTGACGCTTGCCAAGTCAAGCAATCAGCTCGAGATTACTCTAAACATCGTATTCAAATGTGTTCGTTATACTATACGTCAGTGCATTTGCATGTTGGATTCCAATCTAGTTTATTCGTATGAGGAATTCGATGAAGGTAATTTGCTTTCCTCTAGTCGCAATAAAACGCGCAGGGTTCAATGAGACGCAATCAGGTGCTCTTATTTCTGTTGAAAGGCTGCATATGCAAGACGTGTGCGTGTATGAATGCGAGACACCCCGCATATGTCGGGGTAACTGCGCGTTTTATCACCAGGCTATGCAACTGGCGTATGATATTTTTTTGTTTTAAAAAGATGCCGAATAACCTAGAAGAGATGACGTATCTTATTTTGACAAATGTATATGATTGTGATAAATTACTAGAAAAGATAATTTACTCAAATACAGAAATAAAGATAGGTCGACAAATTACAGTGCCCAAACAAAATACGTCGGTAATAATTAAGGCACAGACATTATCATTATCCTCGATAAGAACCATACATCTACGTTCATCCGGTAGAGGACAACAAGGCAATTAATCACCGCACGCCCGCGTACTTGGTGGCCGCACACACGCTATGGCACGCGTCACGCGCGCCATTCCTTCAGCAATATTGTCTAAAGCAATTTGTATGTAAATCAATTGTTGTTAATACTATTTATGTCGATGGTTATTGAGCATTACTATTTACTTTTATTCTCGTACACATTCATGCGAATTTAGCATTTATTGCTTTACAGAATAGGCGACTTTGTTGTGTACTTTGACACGTCACATACGACTTGAAAAAATACATCACTCTAATACGTGCCTGTTAGAGAATTGTTAATAAGAGATCGCCTTAAATTGGGAGTTTGCGAGCCTTATGGAGGTTATAAATTTTATTATATTATAAATTGGGTATTTATGGGTCCGTTTTATCGGCGTTAAAGGAGGTGATGGGTGATCAAAGATATACAGCCTCTCTGTTTAGGTACACTCGGTTATGTCCCTGTTCTGATTACTCGGAAATGTAACAACAAAGTAGGTAAATAGTTGTTGACAAGATTTATGATGTCTGTATTTTTAATACATAACCACTAAGCGATAAGTTGAGATAAGTTTTTAAAACGTTTCTGGTTGTGTTTAATATCACCCGATAGATAAGATGTTATTTATTAAAAAAATACTATGGATATCAACGTAATGAACAAACAAACATTGGGAAATGTTATAAAGTTAATTTTCTACCAAGAATAAATCACTAGTAATAAATGAGGTTTTATTTAATGAAATAAACTCATTTCCTATTATTTTTATTATGTCGCATCATAAGATCGCGAATTCATAAGATAGGTACTGTGACTAAAATGTTATTTAATTCGCTTTCGCTCTTGCGTGCCTTATATATATATGTATATATCTCTGGTAAATCAATTATTAATATAGGGCTGAACTGAGAACCTAGTTTAAAAAATATTTTTATGTGCACAGCGATTTTGAATCCTTTTCATTCTGATTGATGATCTATGTTCAAGAATGGGTAAGTAAGTGTTGATAAACATACCTATAAGGTATGAAATGAAATGTAAAACATTATAGGTATGTTTTGTATAGGCCTACGGAGGCACTTGAAATTGACGGTCACAATATTTTTCATACACTACCATCAGATCTACTCTCTACTTCAACTGGGAAGATCCGGCATGGAACTCTTTGTCGTTTTTATTTGTATATAGCTCACCTGTATATATATTATTTGTAGGTATCTTTTTTATTGTTTTCAACATGGAGAATAAAAGATAGCTCCACTATCTTGCCTTACTTCTGGGCAAACAAGGCTCGTTTGGCAAGTATAACTGACCAATAAATAACGTATCATAATGACTCTCTACGGCCTTCAGTTGAATATATTTTAGTTAATTTATTAAACAAACTTGGTGAACTTTGATCGAAACATGCATCCTTCATGTCAGGATGTTAGGCACACGTGATCAGCGTAGACAAGAGGTAAGAAACGGAGAACTGGCCTGAAATACCCAATAAATGTAAACAAGTCGACCATCAAAATCACTCTTAATTTGAGTATAAGCAATATAGTTATAAAAGTTAGACGAAGTTTGATGGTAACTTGCATCAATCGAGTGCTCATACGTGAGCGGTATACACAAGAGGTATTGGAGGAGCTGGGTTACGTAAATAAGTAAATAGGCCAACAAATCACTGGTATCGGATTAGCCCATACGTTATTTATGTGCGCTGACTTGCCGATAGCCGCCACGGATGGACGAACATGTCTTAATTGGATGCGGTAATTTAATAAACTGATGGGAGAAAAAGAAAAGTAGCAGACAAATATGCAGTCTAAGCAAGTAAGTCCCTATGCTAAGTTGCCACTGTCGCCCATGGTTTTACCTTATTTTACATGGTATACATATTATATGATGTTTTACTAAGGACATATGTAGAAATGAACCTACAGATAACTGTCCACGTGTTCATAGTAATTCGAAGTAATAATCCAGGTTACTGTGCTAAATGATATGCCGGATACAGATTATTGAGAGCAGTCTGAATATCACTTTTATTGAAGTGTACTGTGGAGAATACGGTATGCCTTTGGCTACTTTGTCATTTGTTATGTCATAGTAATATATACTTTCTGAAAGACCTTGACTATTATCTTATATATAAAATTCTCGTGTCACAATGTTAGTTACCTTACTCCTCCGAAACGGTTTTACCGATTTTAACCAAATTTTATATGCATATTCAGTAGGTCTGAGAATCAGCTACTATCTATTTTTTATACCCTTAAGTGATAAGGGTTGTTCACCCTTTACATTTTTTTTTTAACTTTTGGTAATTTTTTTGTTTTTTATTTTTCTATAATGTGGCATTAAAAATACATACAACCCTAATTTTTTACCCTTTTATCACCAACCCTTATTTTTTTAAAAGCCATTTTTATTAATTTAATCATTTATATGGCAAAACAACGTTTGCCGGTCAGCTAGTTTAATATTAGATAGTTGCATATTGTAAAAAAATGTATAAATTTTATGCAATATAACAAAAATAAACTACGCTTACTAACATTCCAACTGTGTTCATGTAAAATGCCACATCTAACTTAGTATAATTTCGTCTACATCTCCACAAGAAGACGCGAATAGTATTTGCGTGGCTGTCTTAGCGCGGTATCGCGGACACATCCGATACAGCCTTAATTAGGGATCGAAACTATGCGAGAAATAGACAGCGACAGTAATAATGATGGAATTTGTTATGACCGATTAATTTACATACTAGTTTCATAAAATAATGTAAGTTATACACAATTTCTCAACTATACAAGTCCTCTACAAGCAGTAGGCCGACTCTCGAAGGGACGAAGTTTTACTAAAGTGACCGTAGTCAGTTATGGGTGTTAGTGATCGTAGTAAGAAAATAACTTTAGAGACAGGTGCTGTTCTTTTTTACCCTGATATAATTATCCAGATATAGAGTATCGTTATATTTCCAAAAAATTAATCTTTTAATTTTTGTCGCTATAATGGATGTTTACTCATGAGTTCTCAAAATTCATTACCGTGAGATACTGTAAGGAGTCTGAAACAATACAGAAAATAGACATGCAATCATTTGCTATGAGCGTACAATTAAGATTTTTAAATTAAGGATTCGAGCATATTTTTCTAAGATTTTATATATCCTGTCTATATGTGCTTAGGTCTGTGGTATTGAAGCGATAGGGTTGTGTATGTGTTGTTTATTACAATAAATCAGTTGCGGCGACGTCGCGGATAGCAGCCCTGCTCGAGTGTCCTCAGCCTCTTAATTTATGTACTGTCACTTGATTATAACTTATTGCAGCAAGTTTTTCTATTATAGCAACCCACAATAAAAGTAATCGCGCAAATATATATATGCACGATAAATCCGGTTTATCTTAAAGCTAATGGATGAGCCGAGGAGATGCCTTAGAATTAGATTTTGTTATTTCTTGTTATACTTTCTTTGGAAAGAAAATATGGGCCATGAAAAAATGTTTTAGCTTGGCAGTGATTAATAACAGCGAAAATAATGAAGAAAAATTTAAGCAGTATGAATTCGCTGTCAGATCATAAATTAAATCTCTAATAAGTATGTGTCATGTTAGATCTCTTTTTTTTAATTCTAATATTCAGTATTGGCTAACAATTGATGTAAAACCAAAGGACCGCTTGATTAAAATGTAAACAACTAACTCAATTAAAGGAATTACGTTCCGTTACAAAAACGCTATAAAATGGTTCCCATTGTCTACAAAATATTCCCGAATCCCGCAAGGACGCAGCCATTTAACAACGAGCGTCGGACTTGCGGGTCCCGTACAATTCGATGCGGTCGGGAAACGGGCGGTCTTTCCGAAAACTAGGAAATTGCGAGCTCAGCTTTAAAACGGCGCTTAGGAAATTTGTTTAGGTACAAGTTGGTGCTATTTTAGAATTTGGCAATTCACGTCCCTTGAATATTTTACAGAGAATGCTTGTTGCAACGTGTTGCTGAATAATTTCTTTTTGTATATGTATATATATGTGTATACCTAATGTACGATGATTATTACCATTAAAGCCTTACGCAATGTTGTCTTGTTGTGTATGTATGTGTTACATACACACCTACAAAGACGAGTACCGGCACACTAGACCAAGTACAGAATTCATTATTCTGGTATTTGTCGGACGAGAGCCTATGGTGACAACGCCGCGACATCCTACTGAATCAATGAACTATTTCAGGTGGGATCACTTTATAAAGTTATTAATAATAGGGATCACTTTATAAAGTTATTAAGAGGTACCATCAATCTATATATGCTTGCTTTATGAATTTCATGTCTTAATGCCATGATAACTTTTTGTTTTTGTTGTTAGTCACACAATAACTGTTTTTGGTAATTTCTCAAAAGCAGGTTGTTTTGTTGCCACTGAGTTGGAATACCTCTCACTTGTCATATAATTTGTATCTTATCACACTAGTGTTGCAGTGATGCAGTCACTACCCAGGTTTTCTAATTGATAGCAATACCGAGAGTTCAGGGTTTAATTCCTGGTTGGTCAGGCATCCAAATGACTGCTATTGTGTATTCCATACCACTTACAACACAACTTATTGGAGTTATCTATAGTTTAGAATTTACAAACAACCTTACACCAAAACATCGTTATCCAAACACGGACAATGCATCAAAATGAACAAAATCGTGAATAGTGGAAGTTCTAAGCAAACAATTTGATACAACTCGAATGGCCAGCGGACAGCGCTTGCATAACATGAGCGGCTGCCAAGTCCTGGAGCGACCAAGCCGAAGGGTGTTCTTAACTATAAGAGCATAACTTCCATACAAAAGTTGCTTGTTAACATTCATGTTTTCCATTGTATCCATTGAATATGAGAAAATTCTGAAGAATATCGGCCATTGCGTCCGGTATCTGGACTGATCCTAGACTCTAAGAGCTTCGCTCTATTGATATATTATCGTAACTCTTTCTTACTAAAGCTAGTCTGTTATTATCTATAATACTTCATATTAAATTAGCAAAGTGATTTAGACCTTAGGCAGGTCTTTAAAGGTGCTCTTTGTGGTTCGTTTCCGGAAGCACCACTAACTTTGCTTTAAAACAGTAGTGTTATGCATTGTTGTATTCTGGTCTAAAGGTTATGGTAAGATATACTTATACGATGCGTTACAACTTAGTCCTCAGGGGTTGCAACACATCTGTAGTTTACCTCAGGTAAGACTTGAGAAGTGATCTTATCTGGGGTTGTTACAGATGTCCATGGGCGGCGCTGGCCACTTACAATCAATGGACTGCATGCTCGTTTTTGGTACTTGCAGGAAAAAAATAGGCAGTTTCCTGTTCTATTTATGGACAATACCAGGTGGGCTGTATATATGATTGATGGTTTCATTACATATATAGCTACTAATTGACCTAAATAATGTTTTTTATTTTTCTTATGATACTTTAAAATAAAAGCATTCGTAATATATTTCGCTTACTCTTAACCTTGTGCCACTAAAAATAAGTTAACCAAATTTTTATGTAAAGGTCTCTTTAAAACCACTGTATGCAATTCCAATAAGTTGTTGTGATCCAAACATAATTTTCGATTCGACCGCAATAGCGTTTCTTGGTGCTGAAAGGGATAGTCGGCAGTTAAATCGCAGGTCTCATTTATGGGTTTCCAATAAGGATGAAGAAAAGAAAATGTAGACGATACTTTGATACAAATTTAAATAAACAAAAAATACATGTCTTGCATTCCGCGTGATTTGTCTAAAACATTATATGGGTTGTCAGTCTATTTTTGTTGGTGCTGTTGTAACAAACTCAAAAAGAAAAGATTTTACTGTCAGTAGCTTTTATATATAAACAAATATATAAAATCAATTTTCCAGGTGGAAAAACCTGTGTACTTCAACTAGGGAGGTACCACCGCCGCACCTATTTCTAGCGTAAAGCTGTTCCTGCGTTTTGCTGAAAGGGTGTAGTTGCCGGCTTACTTGATTTGAGGCGACCATCTTAGTCCTCGGGAGTGGCAACGCATCTGTCACCGACTTCAGCCCAAACACAGGTTCTGTGAACATAACAGAGGTGTAATTTACCTGTAAGCTAAGTCTATTTAGTAATAAAGAATATTTTGTCTTATTATAGAACCCCTTTTGTTAATGAAGTTGCTTACAGATGTCAATGGGCGGCAGTGGCCACTTACCATCAGGTGGACTGCATGCTCATTTGTTACTTTAGTCTGATAAAAAAAGGTAGCTGAATCGGCTCCAACATCGCGCAACTGTTCTAATGGTGCAGATTCTGCTTTTTTTTATTCCGAGGTTTTCAATCGCCGCCCACCGTCCCGCGCATAAACAAACAGTTTGCGCTTTTTACAGTACCCTCGTAAAGCGGCCGCGGACCGAATCAGCGGTTTGCCAGTAAACGCATAGCTGTCTGTATCGCTTTGTTTTCTATTTGCTGATCGTTAGGAAAAGAAAGGATAAGGGTAATGGCCAAGAAAAGGTCCAAAAGGTTAAAATAGTTTTACAAAATACTTGATAATGTAAATCACGGATTACTTGATGATGATGATGATAATGATATAATAGACTGATGAATAGAATTGAACAATAGATGTCTTGTACTGGATAGAATAGAACAATAGATGAAAACTAATATTAAAGGCGATAAAATAAAGATCAGATCAAAAACAAAGATCCGTAACGCTTTGCATCTTCTAATCTTCTGGGGTAATATCTTTGGATATGAGATTGTAAAGTCTTACATACCTACCTACCGCTTTGTATATTTAATAACAGCAGACGAGAAGTCACAATAAAAGTTTAAAAAATCTTTAATAGTTAAGACACTTCTTATCAAGTAATTATAACAAAAATGAGAAAATACTCTTTTTAATAACCATATCTTAAATTCGATTGATCTGTCTAGCTAAGGTCCACACATATTTGCATTCCGCCTCTGGGGCTGCGAGCGTAATAACCTTCAGGTACTAACCTCTTTGACGGACACTTACCACACATATGCACTCATATTTATCAAAACTGCACTGTACTGCTGGCAGCTTAAGGTCGGTTGCGAGTGCAGTGAAAACCTTGCCAGTGACAGGACTAGAGATAAAAGTAAACGGATTATTGCCTGAGTATCGTCTCAGTGATCTGTCCGCTCAAGCCCCGGGTTTATGTGCGTCGGATTGCTTCTAGTCTCGTCCATATGTGTTTTGAACTATATAGCGGATTTTTATACCAGTTTGTTAGTTTTGATACTTTTCTGCTGAACTGATTTGGATCATTTTTGTGACTTTTTTTTCGTTTTACAGTATGGAAGTAGCAAACGAGCATACAGCCCACCTGATGGTAAATGGCTACTGCCGTCCATGGACATCTATAATCAACGCTACATAAGATCAAAGTCTCACCTAAAGTTAGTCATAGATGCGACCCCTGAGGACTAAGATGGAATGCCTCGAAAAAGTATGTCTCCCTTACCACACCCTTCAGACCAGAACACAGCAGCGCATAAGACTGCTGTTATTAGGCAGAAATAGGTGTGGCGGTGGTGCTTCCGGAGTCGAACCACAAAGACTATGTAGGTACATACATGTATGTATATATATATTATTTACAGCAGGATAACTGTTATGTACATAAATTGAATTTCGAATTGAATTGGGTGACCAATTAGTGGTCTGTGTATTTGGAGATCGAACCAGAATCTCCAAGGTGGAGTGGAAATACTAATTCATACCACATGTATTTAATTAAATATGAAGCTGACATTATTGTTAGTCCAGTACAAGTTACAATATGTAAACCTTGTAACCTCAAATGAGTTGGTAGAACTAGTACGGTTCGACCGCGGCGGTACTCGGCTCCGCTTAGTTGAATTTAAAATAATAAAAATATAGGTATTAAAAGGTCATTAACCACAGTGTAGTTAGAACAAGTTTTTTTTTTTTAAATTCAAGGCGTTTTTGGATAAAATTATACCTTTAACTCAAAATGAAATAATTTAGAATTGTGTCATTATCCTGAAAAGTAGCGATATGGTGATTCTCAAGCAATATTGTAGCGT
>MOOZ01001819.1:529765-544295 GCA_002930495.1 Cecropterus lyciades | reverse complement strand
CGGTAAATAATGACACCTTTACAGTAATGGGGGTAAATATTTATACTAATGATGATAATTGTCATGGAAGAGGTTTTATTGCGATTAAAATGTATTTTAGGCTTCTTTAACATTACTCTGAAATTTAACAAAAGGAATAGTTAATATTGAATGTAGAGAATGTAAATATCTTTACGCATTTAACTTCTGTGATATCTGATAATTTTAAAAGAGCTTATTGGAATTTATCATAAACAAGTGTCACTGATAAAATAATTGTTCTTTAATAACTGTACTTTGAACTTCGATTATTTATCAATTTTGGCGCTATATCTTACTAAAAACGATAAACGCTTTTTACACTCATAGCCCCACAGTAGGATTTTCTCCTGTGTCGTGGGTGCCATGGACACACAAAGACGAATACACAAACACCCAGACCCAGAACAGAAATCGAAACTCATCATTCAGATGTCTGTTTAGCCGGGGATCGAACCCAGGACCCACTGCGTGTCAGACTGGCAAGGTGACCTCTCCGCCACGCGGGTCGTCGTATATCTTACTTATATTATAAATGCGAAAGTTTGTGATTTTGTACGTGTGTTTGTACCTTTTTCACGCAAAAAGTACTAATTGGATTTGAATAAAATTTGGCACATAAATAAAATTAAGACATAGGTTACTTATAGGTATTAGTTATTACCGTGGAACGTAACCCAAGCGGGCGGAGTAGCGGAAAAAATCTCGTAGTGTATATATAAACAAATGTAAAATATAAGTATAGAAAAACGTCGTCAATCTTATTTTACCCATTTTTATTCGAGGGTTAGAATGAAAGTGAAACCAGAATCGTAACAGATGTACCACTCATGCACCCAATGAGTATACCAAAATTACAATTACAAGTTTCCATTGTAATTATTATTAAGACGCGTTTAGACTGCGGCGTAATAGCGCAGATCAAATTTCAATCTAAAGTTTGGGCATTAATGTGTGTACGGCTTTAAAAATGCGCCTTCGGGAGCAATCGGGCGATATTCTAATGACACTTAAGGTTCGAAAGTAAACCGCGGATTACGAATAGGAGCTGCTTCATATAGACGACGTTTGCGTCGCATCAAAACATTTTACAAGAGTTAAACAAAATTTAATATTTTGAGGTTCAAGGTTAAACTCATTTACTACTTCTTACTACTGCTACTTTTCAGAGTTTAAATTTTGGAAACATTGTTCAATAATTTAAAATTTGTATCATATTTCAAAATTGTAAGTATACAATTAGAAATAGGCACATTATTATTTAACTGAAAGCTACTCCCAAGAAAGCCATATCAACGATTTACGTTAACAATAATATGGAGGGAAACTGTGAAGTACTAAAATGGACTATACTTTTTATGTTGTAATAATTTTCTACTTTTACAAAGTTTTACAATTGAAGCACCAATCTGTTTCTGGTCTAAAATGATTATAAAAGACTATTATAAATGATAAACACTGCGGTTTCCATGAAGCGCGGTTCGTGTGACGACGCCGGTACATCGCGTAATCATTACGCGCGTTGATTGCGACTCCGTAATTACGCGGGGCGCGGCGCCGCGGAATTATATTTTTACGCGTTTTATGACCAACCGGATTACACGTTTACGAGTATTGCCATTCGTTTTACAACACTTTGTTGTCATCGTCAGAATAGAAGTAATTTGATTGTTGTAATGAAATACTCACTCGACGATATTGTTTGATTAACTGCAACAACATTACTCATATAAAATGTGTAACTGAATACAAACAACATTTAATGGTTTCTACATATTATTGCTCGACTCCCTTTTTTACTAAGAATTTCTTTCTAATTTGAAACAATTACAGAAAATTCGAATTTTAATCGTAGGTCATAGTTTCGTCAACCTGTTTCTGCGAGTATGATAAGTGTCGACTTCGGAATTATGTATTGGGTATGTACTAAACCAACATATATATTTTTTTCGGGGCATGGAAGTCGGTGTTGATTGATACCAATTGATTTCTAAAAAGTAACGTTCCATTTATGAAATAATCCCCATAATTGATTAGCTACGTGGATCCGAAGCAATTAACAATCATCGGTTATCAGTGTATTGGCAGCAAACGGCAAATTATGTTGAAATCGGCAAACAGGGCATTATCTGGCCGCGCGCGCGCTCGGCACGTACCTCGTTCCGGTGGCGTTCTCAACGAGCGCTAATGAGGACTAACGATCTAATCTTGATATAATGTTTGTATTTATACAGAATCAGAAATGGTGTACGATTAATATTCTATTCAGAATTTCTGTTCAATTTATTGGTGTTCCATCTAGTTATTACTATAATAGAAACTTTCATTATATAGGTATAAGAAGAGCTCCGAATATGTTTATTTCTGTAAGTCTTGTACTTTCTATAAATCTTATATTGGACGTTGTCTTGCTGCACATGAAGGCAATTTGACAAAACGAATAAAGTCGCATCCGAAATCTTAATAAGTATGTGTGCACTTTTTTTAATCTTAATTATTTTAATCAAGACCACGTATTAAGCTCTAATTTTCAACCTGTGTCTCAACATTTATAAGTAGGTTAATATTTAAAAATCTTTATAAAACTTATTTAAATAACAAACTAAGATAAAACGAATATAACGTAAGTAAAGGTAACCCGAACATAACCTTTAAGAACATTAACATAGCATTACTATGTTAATGTTCTTAAAGGTAATGTATGGTGCATTAACATTCCCAGTTCTGAAGATGCTTATATGTATATTAACCTAAAAATTTTACCAACATCGAAAACTAAATCACGTTACCCAGTTGTAAACAGACGGATTTAGAGCGGAATTCTAAACGGAAACCCACTACACATTGGACGAGATTCGACTGCATGTGAGGGACAAACAGCAGATTTAGAGGCGAGTGTCGAGGGCCCTACGGTCACGCGAAACTACTGCACCATCGACTGTCCGGAACAAAATGTAGAGAGGATGTTCCTCTGTTCATAATTAGTATTTATCCAAATTATTTAATGTTGTCATCATCAAATGATGTTTACTATCAACGCTTTGTGATTTGACCCTGGAGGGAGGTACAACCGCAACATATCTTTTTGCTTAATAACAGTGGTAACGTTGCTGTGTTCTGATTTAAAAGACAAGTGCATATGAGAGGCATCGTAACTTAGTCCACTTCTAAGGACTGCAACACATCTGTGGCCAACTCTAGGTAACACAGGTTATTGCGGTTGATTAAATATACGATCTATACAATAAAAAAACAAATAGTCATCATGGGACGCCTGGTCGATGTGAAACATCGTGTTTTCCTGCGCCTATAGATGTTTCACATCAAAAAGGATACAATTATATACGTATGTACGTAAAGATATCATAGCCTGATTGTTCGTTGGCCCACTTTTGAGTAATATATTCTCCCTTTCAAGATGACGGGATAAATAAAAGTACAAGTGCAGGCTGATTTCATGCGCGATGTAGAACATTATAGTGATTTCAAAGTAAACCTAAGAACAAGACTACCATCATTACTTTTTATTGTCTCCAGAATTTCAGTTTGATTATTACCGGCAAGACCATACACAAACTTATTTAATACTGGCAATGCCTGTACCTGTTTATTTTTCCAGAATAATTAATTTTTCGTCATCCATTGTAAATTATTTCGTTGACTAACGCCGACTCAACGTGGAGCGGCGCAGGCGCTCGCGACCGCACCTTGTCAGCTCGCAAATTGACGCGGATTGTTGTCGGCGGATCTTTGTCACCCGCGCAATCAACCAGCGCTGCGCTTCACTCGTGCTCACGATCTAGAGCCATTGGAAGAGATCAATGATTGTTCTGATTTTATTAGTTTAAATCAACTTTTGAAATTAAGATAAGTAACGTTTGTTTATTTACTAATAGAGCGAAACCTTAACTTTTATGAATCAATCAGGTATAACTGTCATTGTTTACCAAATTTCGTAATCTAATAGGTTATGTAATGATATCTATGACAATTGATGCCACCCATTTCAATTGTTTAGTATTTACTAACACCAAATTTGCAAACTGTACGTAGTTGTAACGGAAATATAATAAAACAAAAAGTACTTCAATAGCCAAACTGGAACGTAAGTACCGATATTCGATATTGACAATCTCTGTTATTACAAGATACTTAAGATACTATGTATATCGCCATATATTATAATCTACGTCTTAATTACCTTCAATCAAATAATAATTTACACCAAAAGCGTAACTTTGTCCAATGATCTATATTTTCGAATCTTGAATAAAGTAGGTATAACACTAAATGTCAACAAGGTTGGTAAAAGAATAAAAATATAATATTAGTTAGTTATGCATGTTACTTAGTTAAATAGTTGTTAGCACTTCTAGCACTATATACCGGTGTGTCGAGTGCTCAGTGCCGCGTCCGGCGCACATCCTCCCGTACATTGACGGGCGCTCGATTCCGTGCTCTAATCTCTAATTATTCCACTATTATTTGATCAGCGGACTTTACTTCATTTACTGACGTTGAGTCGAATCGTGTTAAGAGGAATACTGACTCGGTTAATATGTTGGTAGGTGATGTTGTTGAATAAACTTATATGCTAATCATTTGGAGGGATAGAAGAAGATAATTTAAAAAAGTAGAAGTTTGATTTTTTTTAGAACCTATAAATGTGCGGCACACAATAGATGAATATGAAAAAACTGAAACAAATGCGTCTTTATAGCTTTCATACAAAATAACTTTATCTATTTCTATAAAGAATGTAAGTAATTCACCTGAAATAAATTAAACAAAGATGATGTAAAAATACCTAAACTGTGTTAAAAGCCATAAGTCAAACATTTGACTAACATTTACGTAATAAAATATAAGTAGATAATAATTTTCATACATAACAATCCACTAACAACTGTATTTATTATCTATTTTCTTATTTTTTTTATTTCAGTCGGCTGCAATTCCACTCCATATTTAGAAAGGGGCGCAATGAATCTGATTGTTGCAAGCCAATGTATTCTCCCTCTATATTTAAAAATAACTATTTGAGTAACGCCAAATTGTCCATAATCCGACCGTTGCAATTCAAACGGGCGACGTAATCCCGAAACTTTAAACGCGCCAACGAACAAAAATGGCGTAGGACGCGCGCACAATCGCCCACATGTCCTGAACGCACCTCGCATTACCATAATTGAATATTCTATTGTACGTGTCTAATGCAGTTACCTGCCACCCGTCAAGCGCTTAAAACGCTCCAATTTTAACGTAATAAAATGTACCGCAATTTATCCAGCGCTTATTACGCTGTTTCACCCATTGCAGTATAAGGTTACCTGTATCAGAGGGTGGTTTAATGCGCCATCTGTCGGCGAAAGGGACAATGCAGAGATTTATTGTCGCGAATGCGCTCACGGGGCTTGCGGGGATTCAGTTTTTTTGTTGGCTATCAAGTTTCCATTAGCTAATTTCATATCGATTTTGTTCCGGTGAAAGTTTCGCCGTGCGCTCGTGCGATTCGGAATTGATGGATGGTTTTTATTCATGTCCAATTGTAAAAGTGAACAAAGTTTGGAATTCAATTTTTATGAACCAAATTGGATAGCGCTCGCGTAATTTTATCTTGAGATTGTAAAAACAAAAGTATTCATTTACATCGCATTTTATGGCTTCCTTGGGGGTGGTTGATAATATAAAAACACTTATGTGACGTACGGTTTCGTTCCCGTAATTGTATAAATGCGAAATGCGAGATGAGCACGTCTGTGAAACATTTATATTAATTGAAAACGCTAAGCGGGATAACTCCTGTCATCAATATTAGGGTTGGAAACGTCTGAAGGGCGGCAGGCTACCTTTGTCGTCCCTCCGGCGAAACATCTGCATTATCTTACCTACCGTCCCTCGAAATCAGTTACTGCACACACATTCACTAAAGTGCATTTGCCATTCCGCCCGTCAAACCTTCAAATTATCCTACAAAACTCTTACCAAGCGGATATGTTCCGTGTATCGTCATGTTAGAGTATAAATCTTAATATTGATACGACCTTTTAGATGTGTTACTGACTAAACGATGATAACTTTTATTTTGTTTAATCAATCCAAAATCGGTCATATGACGACGTCTTAAAGTTAGGGTTTGGTCGCTTGTCAGTAAGGGCCACGGAATACGCACCGTTTAAGCTAAGAGGGTAGTTCACATGTTGGCGGTGCAATTTATCAAATTTTATACGTTCGTGGGGCAGCGACATGTGCACGGATGGCACGGACAATTGCCGAGGGGGTGAGGGGGGATGAATTAAATATGGAACGCGAGGTAGCTAATGGATTAGCAGATGAGGCGAGGCTTCACCTTATGGCGCGAAATCAGATTCTGCAGATGCGTTTCTCTAATGCTGAGCTGATTGGATCCGGGAACGGTTTAGCGTGTAGGTGCGGGATGAGGGAACGAATGCGAGGATGCGAGAAAAGAATTGATAAATTGCAAATAAATTGAAATTGAAACGTTTAATAGAGAATAAAATATGTAGAGCCGTTGAGCGTGTACAAATATTGTTACAAATGTGTTACAAATAAAATATTTTCTATATTTTTAACATGTAAACACCAAAACATAAATAAGAAAAATAAAAGACACATAATGGTTCGAACAATAGGCAGTCTCATCACTAAAATATCGATCTCTGTCAGGTGACCTTAGAGTTGTTGAAGAAACATATTTTAGATGGAAGAGAGTTAAGGGGTATACAAAATAATATATAATATACCGACTTAATAATTATTTAAGTGCNATGTTGTCATCCCCACCTCACATACCCTCTCCTATTACAAGTCAAATGACAGACTAATTTATTTAATACAATATAATAAAAATGTGATGTACGGACGACAACACTGTTTAACAAATTGAGGAATAAAAACCTACAAAAGTAGAATGAGAGACATTTGATTATTTTCAAGTTGATTGCGTCAGCGTAAGAATAAAGTCATTAGCAATTTATTTTACATCATTTGATTTTAATGTTTTATAATTGTACGAACTCCATTGCCAAATTGGTATGTACATATAGTACCGTACCTACGGTACTATATGTAAAAAAAAACGTATGCGTTATGGTACCTACCTAGGTACCATAACGCATACGTTTTTTTTTTATATAGAATGTAAAAAATGACGAGTAGAAGATTATTTTTTAAAATTTAATCCATATCAGACTTTTAGCTGGCGATGTCGTTCGTTTAGTAGCAATAATTGTCGCATTAGATGATCGATCAGCGACCGCGCACGTGTGGTGAAATTGCACGCCGTACCAACAGCCGTACTGTCCACAAAAACGTGTATTTACTGTTATGTGAATAAAATTTCTGTTATAATAATAATATTTGTTACGATAAAACTTTTCATGTGTGTGTTTTCTGAATCAGATTGAAGTAGCAAACGAGCATGCAGTCTACTAATGGTAAGTGGTTATTGCAATAATTTAGCTAAAAGACAAAAGGGGACGTCATCATACTATTATATGCTTACTTTGAAGGTGGTAGAACTCTTTATAGTTCGATTTCGGAGGCACCACCTCCTATTTCATCTATTTTTACCTAATAACATTTGTCTTAAGCGCTACTGGGTTGTGGTTTGCCTTAGGCAAGACTCTGATCTCACCTAGGATTACAGGTAACTATGGGCGGCTGTGACAATCCATCGCCAGGTTTGCTTTTATTATGAGTTGCCACATCGTTCGAAGGACCGATGATCGATGGGGAAGCAAGGTCCTCGAGTGGTGACCACGCTTAGGCAAAAGGAGCAGGGGTCGCCCCCCGACCAGGTGGACCGATGACCTGAAGAAGACAGCGGGGAATCGTTGGATTCAGAAGGCACAGGATCGGTTGGAGTGGCGCCGATTAGGGGAGGCCTTTGTCCAGCAGTGGACCTCAAAAGGCTAATGGATGGAACACATCCATCCGGATGGATGGATGTGTTGCATTCATTATATAAAAAAAAATGTTAGTAAGAGAGTTTTTGGCCATAGTCAATTGCGGTGGCTAAGTGCGAATTGTGTAGAGGTGGATTTAAGAATAGGAAAGTTTATTAATATTAATACATTTATGTTATAAAAAAAAAATAGGTGGTTATTGATAAAATAATCGGAAATTAATGTTAGTCTTACAAAAGTATCAACATATCCAGAGATATTCTCCAACACAAGCTGAACATTTTATTTGCTGACAGTACGAGCTCACCTATTCACGTGGGTGATGGATTGCGGCGTCGATTAGGGCCGGCGCTGACCTGTTCTTTCATATCGCACTAATGGCCGCCGCCGACACCTCCGCACATCCCTGCTGGAAGCGCCACGTGGTACCTTGATGTTATGTTGGCCTGGTAACTTTGCAAATAAGTAATAAGTAAAGTAAAGTGCGCTTCAGTAATAACTGGTAAAGATTTTGTTATTGGCCAAAAACATTTGAGTTTTGTTATGTTTTTAAACACTTTTAAACACTTTCTACACTCATAGCCCCACAGTAGGATTTTCTCCTGTGTCNNNNCTGGCCGGGGATCGAACCCAGGACCCACTGCGTGTCAGACCGGTATGGTGACCGCTCCGCCACGCGGGTCGTCAATGTTATGTAGTCCTTTGTTTATAAATATTTCCTGTCACTTAACGACCTACCATTTATGGTAATGCCCAAATAATTGTTTGCTATATGCTATGCGCATCCTATGTAACCTAGTTTGATCATCCTTGTAGTGAAGGTCACTACCGCGAGCTCGCAGCTCTCTGGTCCCAGATTCGATTCCAAGGTAAGCTGCAGACCTGAAAGAATTTTAATTTCTGTTATGACTTGGCCTTTGTATGTCTATAGTATCCATGTCACAAGGAATCCTGATGTGGGGCTATATTAGTTCATAATAATTAGACGTGAAAGTTAAACATTTTTTTGTTTATATTATTTGGCATTTCCAGCATTTGCTAGCCATTGACATCACCTGCCGACATGCCGACGTCAAACGTACAAGGGTCATTACTTAGCCTATTACAACCCGTCAGTATCCGGTAATTAATACGCTGATCGGGCCTTTTTGCCCGCAGCGGCTAACGGGTTAGGTGAGCGACCAATTCCACAGACAGATGAATTTATGGTATCCACTCGTTTGGTCATTTCGCACCAATTCGACTTTAATTTTAGAACCTTTGGCGTTGAAATTTGTTTATTGATTGAATTTTTTTTCGAGTTTTTTTACTTTCTGAAATTTGCTTACAGTTTGTAATACTGTTACACATGAATATTGTATGTTTAACAGTATACAGTATAACGACGTTTAATTTGCTAACATATTTTAATAGAAATAAATGTAAATGGGACTTGCAGGACTTGTCTTTGAGAAATAATTTATTTGATACAATACGATTTAGAGATAGCCTTGGTATTGTATCCATAAAATGTAAAGAGCTTTAAATTGCGACACTGTAAATTATAATGCATTTCAAGCTAACGTGAGATTCTTTAGATTTTTTATCTTTTCCATTATCTTTACTTGCAATACGTAACAAAGGTAGTACTTACACGTAGGTATTTAAATCGCATGAAGCCAAGCATTCGTCGATTCGTGCTAAACTACTCAGTGCTCATTCAACAGCTAAATCAGGCAATCCGCCGAGACTGCAGTGTATTGATGTATCATTGCATCGTATCGGTGTATCGCCGTAAATCAGTGAGTGACAGTACGCACGTAATGTCCGTGTCGGTAGTACCTGGGGCCCTGTTGTGCGGGATCAAACAGTAATTAATCTCCACCTACCCCCGCCTACTCACCCTCGAAGTTCACCAAGCTGAATGTAGTCAGTAGGTCCAATGGGTACAAAACTATATAACAACATGTAGAAATATGAAGATATACGTTACAATTTGCAAGTTCGTACGTTATGAAACTATCGTATTTATTATTTAACGTAGCTAAAACACGTAGAACGAAAATAACTCTTTTAATATGTGATTTTATTCTGAGTTTTACATATTTCCATCATTTCACGGTTACGATGTGGAACCAGAACATCCGAGTTGAATCGTTTATGAACTAACTGTCACGTTTGTTAGCTTAAAACCATTGTTTGTAATACTTGAATAGTTTATTAATGTTAAACATAATAGTAAGACTAAGATATTTTGGCACGAAATCGAATGCTTGCGTAAATGAAGTAGGCATAGTTAATTATTTATCAGAAACAAGTCATAAAAATACCATAAATCCTTTTGTTATTTTCGTTTATTTTATCGAGTGAAATTAGAGTAACATGGAATATGTGGAGCTGGTGGCACATCTGGTAATCAGTCATCTGTGGCCACCCCTCGGCGACGGAGCGGCGCCGAGCGATTTCAGGTGACCACCGCGTGATGGATACGGACGGCAAATGAGCCGTCCTTGCTTCAGAAACTCATGTTTTGTTTGAATGACTTCTCTTCCTTTTTTCCCAGATACTTCAAATCCTTGTAGCTGCGTTATTGGCTGTTTTTGGATTGTTAGTGGCTTGCGAAAAGTTATTGTTCATTTGATTCTTTATTTAAACTTGGTTGCTGTAATTTTGTTAAAAATATTGGGTGGAAGTTAAATAAATTAATCTACCTAAAAATTCTTATTATGTATGTACAAATAAAATTTAGGGACTGACAGTTCAGTCATACAGGATGCTTTAAGACGAATTCTAAAGGAAACTAGGATTTCAAACGTAGGTAATAAAATATAAAGCTATATCTGTAAATAACCCTAAATCAGATTGAAGTTTTTCCTGAGATCGATGTACTATACCTGAAAAATAAGTACCACATACACATACACATACCACATATTCAAATCAGAACACAGTAAGGACCATTAAATATCGGTACTCTCTATGTTCGTAATTACTACAATTTTATAAAAGAGACCTTCCCGGAATACCGAACTAAATTCTTCTCAGAAATTACAACTTCTTAATTATTTGTCACCATATTGGTCCAACGGACACAGAGGGTACCTATTGGGTTTTATCTCTCGCCAGACAGATACCTGAATGACGGAATTCTATTTTTGTTCTGATAATATATACCCGCTGAATTTTTTTGCCTTATCTTCTAAGTTGAAGTAGTGTTCCGATCCCGCGGTAGTGTAAGAAAATAATGTAACTTGTAATTTATAGATAGTAAATAATATGCCCCCGTACCGACACAAAATAAATACATTTAATTGTATGTTTATCGTAATCGAATGATGTAGACTCATACATTTTTACTTGCGATGGAAAGGTGTGATTGCAGGCTCAACTTCATACAAGGCGACCATATTAGTCCTCAGGAGTAGCAACGAATCTATGACTGACTTCAAATAGAACCTCATTTCGGTATGAAGTTGCTTATAGATATCTATAGGCAGTAAAGGCCACTAACTATCAGGTGGACTGCATGCTCGTTTGCTACTCCAATCTTATAAAAATCGGCCAAGTGCGAGTCGGTCTCACGCACGAAGGGTTCCGTACCATCATCTATAAAAAAAAAACAGCAAAAAAATCAAGTTTGTTGTGTGGGAACCTCCCTTAAAATATTTATTTTTATTTTAATTTAATTATTTATTTTTCAAGTGAATGTTTAACTAAATATACTGTGATTATTTCAACCGTCTACCTTTTGCCGTTATTAATATTGAGCAAAAATCACGTTTGTTGTATGGGAGCCCCCTTAAATATTTATTTTGTTTTTAGTACTTGTAGATATAGCGCCAATAGAAATACATGATCTGTGAAAATTTCAACTGTTTAGCTATCACGCTTCATACGGCCTAGTGAAACATAGAGGGATAGAAGGCCAGCGGAGTCTTAGTAATAGGGTCCCGTTTTTATCCTTTTGCCACGGAACTCTAAAAATGTTTCCATTACTTCAGGTTAGCTTAGTTTTCCACCAGCTCGTACAGTGCAACCCACGTCGCCGACCGTACAAGTCACGTCGCGGCGTCTGCCGGCAATTAATCTCGGCGTTACATTACACAGTAATTCACACTCGCACCGACCACATTTACATAACTAGTGAACAAGTGTTCATTGATTTTGTATTACCTTTGATGCTTTATGGTCTTCGGTGGTCACTTTTCCGATATGCTATGCAAAATATGTAAATCCTAGTAGTTCCAGGTAGACGTTTCAAATTTGATGAAAAAATATTTTTTTTGTTCCGGTTCTGGGTGTTAGTGTAGTTTTCGAATGTGAGTGTAAAAATACTATCTTATGTTAGGTACGTTTAATCTTTTCTTACTGTTAGAAAATAGGTAAATGGTTTAATGTTATTTTGATGATTAAGCTACATTTGTAATAATAGGTCATATTTAAGTAAATACTGGTTGATAAGTTTTTAAAAAAGAATAGGGGAGTTTTTGTTTGCTCTTGCTTATGATGTTTGACGATTGTTGTATGCAAGAATACAATACTGTTATTTTATTGAGGAAATAGTTTTATTTTATAGTGCACAGTTACAACCTGTGTACTGTCAATGAAAAATATCTATCACGGATATCTGTAATTAACACCATAAACAAGAATATAGGTTTCTCTGTATTCTCAGTCGGATACAGATGGACCACCTAATATTTATTAGGTACATGAAGTACAAAGACAACAATTCTCAGATACAAATCTCGTCTAGGGATGATCAAAGATGTCCACAGGCGGCTGTGACAATTTGCCATCAGATGGACTGCATGTTCGTTTCCTACTTCTATAAAAAATATTACTTACAACATATAAATCTTACATATTATTTTAAGATACAATAAATTATAAAACTCAATGTTAAACTTTAATTCAAATAGGTATTTATATTACTTTTTTTTTCAAAATGAATAAAATCAAGATGGGGTTGAGCGCAATCAGAGTCCCCTGTAATCTGGCAGGTATCAACAAATTGGCCTTAATAATACCCCAAATTAAGCTCGCAATTAACGGGAGGAAGAGGAAAAATAATAAGAATCACCTTCTGAGATGGAAAGCGATCCCAACTTAATTGCGGGAGCTTTCCCGCTTGAATAATCAAATTTCTTTGGAGTCGGAATTTAAGGGTTTAACAGTAAAGGTCTTGGCGGAGGAATAGAAAAACATGGGAAGTGTTTAAATTAAAATACTTTTTTCAAGTAATATGATATTGAGATATTATAGATTTTCAGGTCGGATATCGTTTAGGCAAAAGGAGCACGGGTCGCCCCCCGACCAGGTGGACCGATGACCTGAAGAAGACAGCGGGGAACCGTTGGATTCAGAAGGAACAGGATCGGTTGGAGAGGCGCCGATTAGGGGAGGCCTATGTCCAGCAGTGGACCTCAAAAGGCTGATGGATGGATGAGAGATTTTCAGGTAGTGACAGTAACCACTTTTATTAAGGTGGACGGCATGGTCGTTTGCTACTTCAATTTGATAAAAAATAGGAGTGGTAAGATTCAAGTAGGTATTGTTATATATTTTTTTATTTAACAGACGTAGTAAATGAATAATTTTATATATTTTTTTTATCTAGCAGAAGTATAACTGAATGCAGATCGGTGGATATGCCCCGCATGGTGCATAAATAACGATTTAAATACTTGCTTTACTGATATTTTCACACTTGCATGAAAGACATCTGTCTTGCTCTTCGTTTTTGAAGAAAATGACTTAGTCGATTGCGATTTTAGTCAATGGGGTACTAATGATGATTTGGTATGCGGCTAGCCGGATGACAAAAGTCAGCACCGTGTAAATCCCACGTAACCGATATAGACCCGGATTCTTATGGCAATATCTATGATAAATTTAATAGGTCAATCTGTATATTTGTTTGTATTAATTAACCTTAAATATAATAGGCTTAATTATAAGTAAGAAACTATAGTTACATACATTATAAGTACCTAGTCATATGTAGTAACGTCAAATTTAACTTACGGCAAATTCCTACAGTCAGACAATGTGCAAAATACAATTAAGTACCTAAATATATTTTATCAGTCAGAAAAACTCCTAACGATCTTCGAACCACGCCACGCCATTCTGAAACTTCAATAAAACTCCGAAGATAGTCAGCACAAAGTGGCAAAGCACCACGAGTCCACTTTGCGAAGACATATTACCTCATATTTGTACCGCTCGTCCGATATTAAGTTATCAATATGTGCGGAGTGCAGTATTGCGGCCGCCGCGCGGGCGCAATCAAATCGCAGTAAAATCGCAGCCAACTGATAACTGCTTTGGGATGAGGATACACATGGAGCATTCAGTTTGCATTTTATGGTTTTTTTCACTTTAACTTTCGGTATGCATATGGTAGCATGTATTTCCATTTGTATTTGATCATATATTTTAATCATTATTCTGTTTTGTGGTGAGTAGAGGAATATTAATTTAATCTTATACCCGCTCAGTTGGTCAGGGGTAGGTACTACAAAGAGATCGTAGTAAAGAACTAAACGCTGTCTTATTAATTTTCCATTTTAAAATTACTTGGTAACAACTAAAAAGTTTTT
>MOOZ01001819.1:516256-529555 GCA_002930495.1 Cecropterus lyciades | reverse complement strand
AAAACCTTATACCCGCTCAGTTGGTCAGGGGTAGGTACTACAAAGAGATCGTAGTAAAGAACTAAACGCTGTCTTATTAATTTTCCATTTTAAAGTTCACAGCAAAATTACTTGGTAACAACTAAAAAGTTTTTCAATTTTTGATGATAGCAACATTTTAGTTATGATCCGTTTTTCATAATAATAATAATCCCCAATAGTAATACTTATATTAAAGAATGAAAGCGTTGCTTTTAGCAGAATGTTTCTCCCTCTAGGAAAAGGGACAGACTTGTATACATAATACACCTATTGCCAATATTTCTAGCGCAGTCCCACTGTACCACCAGCGTAAGAACGTCATGCAGTTCTCATATTGAGAGCGGCTGGTCGACGGCAGATGATGCATCGCGCCGGACGCAACTTGCGCAGATGGCGCTAGGTGCAACGTCTCACTTATCACTGAAATGGCTGCTTGACACTTGTCACTGAAATCTTAGGGTGATTACACACGCAAATGTGTGCTTCATGAGAATGTCTCGTGTTTAATGTGTGTGTGAATGTACCTATTTATGTGAGTGTAAGTACTGTAAGCTGTTTGATGAAATATGTATTCAAGGTTGGTACTTTTCTAACTTTAATATTATTTTGAGCTTAAGCTATATATGCTACATATGTAGGTATATATGTAGATGTTGCGTTTTATGCGTTTTAAGTGACTTTACGAAAATAATAGATTTGGAAAATTATTTTCTTACTTTTCAACTAACATTCAAAATAATGTTATAAACCGTCTGTTTTATAAGCATGCATCACACCGCTTAAATACAAGCAAAGGGTTTAATTTACCGATAATGAGAAATGATAAAATCTAGGTTCTGTATGTTTATAAACTCGTTTGTAATGTCCATGCCATCTTTTCTTAGTGTTGTAAATCCTAGTGGCTACAAGTATACGAAACATCTCATAGTACTAAAATATACAAACTTATATTTACAAACATAAATACAACTATAGGTAATACATAAAAATACGAGTCATTTATATTATAATATCGTAAGCATAATAAAACCTCATCTCGTTTGTGGAGCCGTCTCGTGGAGCACTTAGCGAAATTTTTGGTGCGAACGTAAGACGATGGAGTCGTCCGCGGCTCGGACCTGCATACGAATGGCAGTTATTTACCGAATACCCGACGTCTCACTCCGCAGTCTTAGATCAGCGAATTTAGGACAACGAGTATACACGAACATAGCTATGTATATATTTAAGAACTTTTAATATACCTAATGTGATAAAAAATATCTTAAAAAAGGTTTGTTTGTGTAAGACGACCATCGTCATTCTGGTTTTATATTTTTTAGCAATTTACTATATGCAACCAATCTACGATTCTCACAATCGTACATTTGCACTTAAAGGTAGGTGTTAAAAATTAAGAAAATGACAGTAGGTAATAAGGTAGTATGCACACAGTACGAACTACCGTACATCCAAATGTGTAGCGCCTTTTTTCGATATCCTTAAAAAAATTTTCACTATAAATCGGGTTATTTCCCTAAAACTTACATCAACCACGTTGTAATCTAGCTATATACTATCGAAAACCTTAATCAGAAACTGCAGAAGTTTTCTATGATAATAACTAACATCTTCAGTTGCGTTTCTTTTCTATGCGGAGATAGTGATAAATGCTTTAACCGCTATTGACATCTTTTAACAGCTGGATTGCATCTCCACTAGCTACACAAGAAAGACATTTAAACGGGAAAAATGATCAAATTTTTAATACACGCTTAAACACACGCTCGGCTTATACGGCGAAAGTGAAACAGATAATTGTCGGCGACTGAAACGGACGCTCGAAGCGCGCCCCGCATACATCACGCGCCCTGACTGATAACTGTCCTTAGCGGCTACTGGGCGCAAGTTATATGCTGGGGCGATATGCATAGTTAGTAATAGCAAAGTGAGCGATATAAAACCGACTGAGCTGAGCCTGAGTTGACTTAATTAAATTGTATATCCTAATGGAGTAGAGGAATTAAGATTTTAAGAGGCAAAGAGTAAGCTCGTAGTAAGATTGTAGCCCTCAATAATGATAGACGAGATCAAGGCTATATAACTAAGTGAGTGCAAAAGTTCTCCTTTTTTATAGGCATTTTTTCGTATACATTTTTCTTGTGAGGCTTTATTTATAATTGTCTGTCAATAAAGTTTTCACGGCATGGTCTAAAAAAGCATAGTACAGGGATAGTATTGTATTGTTGCGTTCTTGATTCTTGGATTGGAATGACGGTTAAGTGGTAGTTGATTTGAATATCTATTTCTTCAAATAATGTCACGAATATGCTCAAATATAAAACAGTAATTTATTCGCCTTCCGTTTATACTTTGCGCCCTTTTTCTATTTTAGGCCGAAGGGCTGCTGGAAAAAGGCCCTCTTTACCTTCCACTAAAACTAGTAAATAGCCGGATTAACTCCGGACATAAATCAAGCCTCGCGATGTGTATCGGACCAACTTCGGAATGATACAATCTCCTGATATCGGACCTGGATGTTTCCAACTCACTTTGTTGATAGACTGCCTTATTGACTTAGTTGGAAGAACATTTGTCTGGAGTTTAGAAGCTCTATTGGCCTTTTTGAAGATTCAAAACGAGCAGGTAACGCACCTAATAAAATATACAAAAAATAATGGTTAAATTCAAATATTTTTTATCAAATATGGTTTGCTTTAATAAAGTATTGGAGTAAGGTATTCCCCATTGTAATTCCAGTTAAGGAATATAAGGATAGAAATAGGAATAATAATAAGGAATGATATTTATAAGGAAAAAAATAATTAGTCCCGAATACAGGAACTTAGTCCCGAGTCACGTAGGGACCAGAGTGGACTAGAATAGAGATTTCGGCACACTACTCGTAATTTTGCATGATTATTCATATTGAAAAAATAGGAATAAAGTTATCTTAATTATAATTTTTCAAATCACGAAATTTGATTTTACGCGTCAGCTTACAATGTCAGTTGTTAAACCAACATTCCCCTGCGAATGCCAATTAAAGCTCCATCTAAAGTGATGAAAAAAATGTATTGTAGTAGCGTTATGATGATTCATTGTTTTATAATTTAACATTGTTTCATATTAATAAACTTTGAACTAGGTCTGGCCACAGTCTGTCGCATAACAGGCAAAATATAAAGCTAGCAATAGATAATAAGTATATCATTAATACGCCAGTCTAGCATTTTTTCATTAAATTTGAGAAAACATTAAAAAAAAACACTATTTTTTTCTTGCTAAAATCATTTACATAATTCCGTGTTTACCGAGATACTAGCACTGAAATATATTTTTAATTTGCCAAACCCCGGTCCTTTGCATGGATCCTTAGAATACGATCGCTTTCCTTCAAGGTGATTCTTGTTATTTTTCCCCTCGCTCGTTAATTACAAGGAGTTTTATTAAGGGCAATTTGTTGCGGATACCTGCCAGGCGGTGTTTACGTTGTCTTGTTTCATTTTGATTGGGAATTATCTTTTGAAAAGTGGAGCGTACAATATGCTAGTATTATAACATTAAGTGAACGGGCAATTACACCTTTGTGGCAGTGGTACATTATCGGTCGAATCATAGGCGCTCGTTCTACCACCTGACCGACCTCATGGACCGTAACAAGCGTACATCATGAATAGTTTGTTTACTTTATCCTTCATTCGAGACTCATATCAGAGAGTCATACCTCTCTAGGTAGGAGTACTTAGCATTGAAAAATTAAGTTGGTTTTATCTGAATATATTGAATAATTTTAGACGTCGAGTATTCTTTAAAATACGAGTGGTACAATATAATAATACTTAATAAACAAAAAGTAAGGTGGCGCAAATGTTTAACTTTAAAGAAAAGAAAAACGGAACGAACTGTAAGCAATCTCAGTAAAATGCTTTTATGAATATTAAAATATATGCATGTCGCGTCTAAATTAACAAAATTTACAATATGTACCTATAATACAATGTATGTATAATGTACAATATTAAGTTAATATATTTTTGGACAGAACCTCAGATCTTTGATGATGTAATGGGAGTAGACCCCAAACAACAAAACACTGGAGCCAATGTTGGCCAAATACGGCGAACCGCTGCCAACCGGTCATTAAACGTGTAGTTGATTAAAATGAGTCAGTGCGCTCCTGTTGTATGAGACATTACATGGGAGCGTATCTGTCGCCGACTTATCAACGCAGGACAAGGCTGATGTGGAGTGGACATTAAATAATTACCTTAGGAAAATATTCAATTTTAGTAGAACTGTACGAATTACTCTGTTGAACGTTTAATTCTAATATAAGACCCCAAACGAGACTAATACGTAAGTCTTAAAATATCTTATCATAGAAGGATATGACTAGTTGCTATACCTCTTTTTAGTTTTCCAAATTTTCTAAAGAAGAAGACTTTTGGAGGAAAGGCAGTTTAGTGCAAGATTTTATACCAAACAGATTTTTTTATGCCAGATATAATTTTTTATACCAAACACATTTTATAGATTGTGTTTGTTACAGCAAATCTAGATTATTTAAAGTAGTCTACATGGTTATGCTTAAATATAAGTTTATCTACATAAAAATAAACACTATCGTAGATTTCTGAAGTTTAGGTACCTGCGAGACCTGTAAACATAGGGAATGTTTATAAAGGAGTTACAGTCTTGAATGTACCTATTTTCCAGGTCAAAACAGTGTTGTTCGGCCGGGGAGATAGAACCCCTATTCTATATGAACTTGCTTACAGATGTCCACCTCTTCCTGTAACGTTACCTCTTCCTGTAACAATAACATACAGTGGTTACCTCTTTTCTTCCTATCAGGTAGACTGCATGCTCGTTTGCTTCAATACCTACATAGTTATCAGCGACACATTCGACTCCACAGCAGCCGATGTGGGTAGGTAACGGACAATTAGCAGCGGGTCAGCCGCGGCAGCGAACAATTCCACCAATTGCCGCACGTGGGAACCCGCTGACTCACCTACCGCGCTGCTCGTTAAGAAAGCATTCCTTTCATTTGACACCTAATTGCATTATTTTTATAACTAAAATAGTGCACCTATGTGGATGTCGTATGTAGGTGTCTGTGTTTCTAAGATGCGCAGTGGTACATTGGGTGACTGAATAGGTAAACGCACCTCGTTGTATTATTGTTGTTGCTGCTGATCTCACGCGCAGGCCAAGCGCAGATTGGTAACATTTTCACTTTAGTTCTTAAAGAATCTTAGGCATGTAGGTCCACACGGTATTTTTTTTACAGTTAAAGCAAGTTATTAGTAATTTATAATACAGAAATAACTGAGAAATCTGCGTGCCCGGTATTCAAAACGCAAGAAGATTGAATGTTAACCACAAGCCTATCACTGCTTGGATAGGTACATACAATGTAGTCTAAGTATAATGTAAATTCATAGGGTGCGCTTGATCGGAAAATTATCCTGGCACATTCTGTGTATAAGACCAGAGAGCTATACGCTGTATTATGAAGATCATCAATAAACCTAGAGTTTTACCTGAAGTCCATAAGGATATCAATCTTACCGTTGCTTTGATATGTCTGACTGCCATACAGAAGTGCCTTATATAAGTATGAATGCCATATCACAATTTAAACTAAAGACAAGGTGCGAACACTGATTTTCTAAAACAAACATGTACTTATGTCAAACAAATTATCAAAAGTCTCAACTTTAATACAGACATATTGCAATTTATTCTATTGGCTTTTGCATCACTTACTTATATGCTGCTTGTTAACCAATCTACCTGTCATTTATTAATATTATCTATCATATAAAATTATTACTCGTAAATACCTAGCAAGTTCCATACGATCACATCACATGAATCACAGTAGTGGGCGCTCATTACTCGCCGTCGACCGATCCGTCGTAATTGTCTCGTACAAGTGGACGCAATGTCATTCTATTGTACAAATGTACGATACGATGTATTTATTTTGACAGGCCGCCTCTTAGACATGTTAGTCTGATTTTAGCTTTTCAAAACAGTTTTGGTGAGTAGATATGATAATATGAAGTCAATTTGACGATTTGTTTATTACTAGATTTTTTGCTACGAAGTACCTGCAAAAGGTGTGTCTGCCATTTTTATAGATAAACCACAAAGATGAGCGATATTGATCATTATAACAATTGTTTTTAGTTGGAATGCGGCGAGACCACTATTATGTTTTACCGTACCGCTGTATTGGCAATGCCTAATTCTGATGTAATAAATATAAAATATATAAGAGGCATGCTCATTGACCAAACGGCCACATAGAGCAATCATTAACATATAGAAGGTGGTAGAACACTTTGTGGTTCGACTCCGGAAGCACCACCGCCACTCCTATTTCTGCCTAATAACAGCAGTGTTATGTTCTGGTCTGAAGGGTGTGGTAAGGAAGACATACTTTTCCCAGTCATTCCATCTTAGTCCTCAGGGGTAGCGACGCATCTGTGGCTAACTTGAGACAAGACTTTGATCTTACCTAGGGTTGATTATATAGATAGATGTCCATGGACAGCAGTAGCCACTTACCATCAGATGGGCTGCATGCTCGTTTGCTACTTTCATACTATAAAAAAATAGTTTGCAACGTGGGGATGATGAGTATGACAATAACTAATCTAAGAGCCACGACACATTCGCCTCAAGCTCCATTCGCTTAGTGCTGCAACCGTCATCATTGAGAGTAACAAATTAATCTATGTGTCCGATTTTATAAGGCCATAAAATTTCGTTGCAGATTATATCCGAATTTACTGCAATTCCTTCAGCGCAGCCACTTGCAGCGCTAAGCGAAAGTTACGATTTATTTAAATTTAACAAATCTACTGGAATGTTTACTACAATAAATACGTTTGAAAAATTCATCTCCACATATCAATTAAACCCAAATACTTACGTTGTCATCTGTTACTTAACCTCCGCGCCACCTCGTTCCAAGTGAGGAGCAGATAGACAAAACGAACAGTGTCCACCGAGTGCGTGGCACATTAGCGTCGCGATAGAGCCGATGACACCCACTTTAAGCTCTCAGCCACTCGAATTAATTGAGAGTTCAGAGTACGCGGGGACAACGACCGCGCACCTCGCCGCGACCACTGTCATACTTGACTTGATTTTTATGCTCGTGCCATGGTGTACTCATAAATATAAATGTATTTTACAGCTTCTTACAATAATAATTTTGTGTATGTCTAACAGCAGAATAACGTTTATTTATTTATTTTTTATAGTATGGAAGCAGCAAACGACCATACAGCCCACCTGATGGTAAGTGACTAATTCCGCCCATAGACAACTTTATTCAGCCCTAGGTAAGATCAAAGTCTCATCTAAGGATAGCCACAGATGCGTTGCTACCTCTGAGGACTTTACACTGCTATTATTAGGCAGAAATAGGTGTGGCGGTGGTGCTTCCAGAGTCGAACCACAAAGAATTCCATCACCTTTAAATTATTAAATACTTGGTTGCATTTCGATTTTATCTGCCACTCTGTCTTAGCAATAAGAGTAAGCACTGTTGTTTTAGCTTAAATAGTGTACGGGAGAACTACCAATACGAGGCGTCTCAACCTACTTCTCAATGGTGGCAATGCGTTTGTGGTTAATCTCAGATAATTCTCATCTTATTTGGGATGATTACAGATGTCCATGGGTGGCAGTACCACTTCCCCTCCGAGACTGCTTGCTCGTTTGCTCCTGCTACGACGATAAAACAAGAACGAGAGAGAGAGTACAGAGAGAGTAGAGAACGAATAATTAACATTTATTTGGTACTTGATTTAAACATAAACATAAACGCTTTCTACACTCATAGCCCCACAGTAGGATTTTCTCATGTGTCGTGGGTGCCATGGACATACAAAGACGAATACACAAACACCCAAATCCAGAACAGAAATCTAAACTCATCATTCAGAAGTCTGTCTGGCCGGGGATCGAACCCGGGACCCACTGCGTGTCAGATCGGTATGGTGACCGCTCCGCCACGTGGGTCATCAGAAAGAGTCAGGCATTTGGATTAAATGATTTATATGTAGGTACCTGTACCTCGGATTAGGCCATACAGTGTTTAGAAATAATAGTACCTGATAACTTTCTAATGTTTTCTCATTAGATTTTTGCGGGATTAACCGTGTGTAAGAGCACTCAAGATATATTTTAATACTAAATATACAATCATGCTAAAAGCAACTATAACTAAATACAGGTAATTAAAAACATCAGAGTACGTTTTAGTTGTATAATTTCAAATATGAACAAGGCGCAAAAGTACGTGTAGGATTTGCATTTGTTATGAAGAATATTAATGATATAAACACAACATAACGTGACACAAGTCAATTAATCATTTCTGAAAAAGTGTGCACAACAAACTGAATTACACTGAAATTGTTACAATAAACATTACTCTTTAAACCTTAAGATAAACTTTGCCTTGAAGATATGACAGACAAACATGCTCATTAATTTATAATATATGTATATATTAGGTGTTAGTTATGTTGCCAGATGGTGTCGGAGGTAGACGTACCTAGTGGCGAGCGAGAGGCGCTGGGCGATGTGATTCACAGGCACATATGCGACCTCGATACACCGCGACTTTACACAGATCATCAAACTACAGAGAATTAGTTATATATTTTACACTCCTTAACAGAAACTATAGAGAGTTCTAATTTACAGTGTTAAATTGCTACATGTATGAACCTTAATTAACAATATGACTAACTAAAATAACATAAGAAAAAAAACTTTTAACAGAAGAGATATATTTTGATTTTGGTTATTCACGCAAAGCAGAGTTGGTCTCTTCGCCCGGCTAGACTGTACCGACTTAGGTATAACGGCGTGAGAACACCGCACAAGTGTCGAGTCCACACTCGTGCTTTTATTGGCGGTACACACAAACACACTTTTTAATTATCCCCGCTTAGTGCACGGCTGCAAGTAGGTCGCGTCCGTTACCAACGGCGCATAAGAGGTACGGGTTTAATTAGCTTGACAGATGATGGTGTAATATTGGGTGGTACTTACATTAATTCTGTACTATTGGGACAGTAGAGGTTAAATTGAAAAGTAGCTGTTAAATAGTCAGTCACGCTGTTATCATGTTTATACACGTATGCATATACTTTAATTAGATAGAAATAAGTAAGTATATGTACCACAGAATATGCAACGAAATTTAGATTTAGCTACATTAGGTCATCCTAAAACTGTATGAAGTATGGAGGAGCGGTTACCTATCAGTCTAAAATGACTAATCGCCTGTGTATGGTATCTTACTTAAGGGGTATCCATTGTTTCGAGATAAGCCAATAAGAGAAAGACTAATCATGCTCCAACAAAAGTACGTAGTGTCTCCAGTCAAAACAAACGATTTTTATCCGTGTATCTAAGATCACCGTCTTGCCCAACCTTCCCCTACCAGTATGTGTCTATAAACATGGTAAAGGTTGTTTAAATGCAGGACTAAATGAAAAGTAGTTCTTACTCTAAAGTATCATGTGTTATAAGTAAGTTACTGCGAAATAAAGGTCTCCTCGGTACATAAATAAAAATAGTATAACAAAACTTGAATTAAAATAACATACGCGGACGTGAAAATAAATGTAACTCAATATTAAGCTAAGTGAATCTCAATTTAATTTTGTAATTAACTCAAGTAGGTCGAATCTGTCATTAAGGACTGCCAAAAAGATACAGCTATGACACTTTAAGTGGTGTGGTGGACAGATGTGGAACTTCTTTGTTAAGTCTGATTTATTTTAATTAACGTGCGTTTAGAAGGAAAGGGAAGCGTTCAAGACTTCATGTCACTTCATTATACTGGCCGAATTACCAGAGTAATAAAATTGTTAAATACAAAAATAGACGCTCTGACATTACCCTCATAACACAGTTAGACTATTTGGATTTCGTCAAATAAACGGAATTTTATTTATTTTTTTGTGGTGGTCACGGGACCTGCAATAAAACGTTGAAGCAGCGCAAAGTGCAATAGGTTGACCGGTTACCAAGTATTTCTACACTGCAGGCGGAGGCTTTATATATAATTTCACCCGTAACTATTATCATTAGCACGCAAGAATATAATTTGTTCTTTGGAAAAGTAACAGCGACCTAAAATCATACAATGTCTCATATTTGGTATTTTTACTGATAAACCTTTAGTGACAAGTTTAGAGCAATGTTATTACATTGCTAAAAAGATTCAACCAAAAAACCCGACTGCTTAAAACGATTTATTGTACATGTACATAATGATACATTTAATTTAACGCTCAATAGGAGTTTTTATCAAAGTAAACAGTATCAAAGTAAAAGTATTACAATATAAATTCTTAGAATGGTCTATTTACTAGCTTTTATGTGATACCCATATTGTCTTGTTCCCCTATTTGCAGACGCCATTTTAACAAAATATATAGCCTAATGACATGTCATACGTCACAATCAGTTGAAGAAATGGACATACATACATAATATACGTACGAAAACATTACCCGTCTTCTGACGCAGTCGGGTAAAAAGAGATACATAGGTATCAACGAAGTAAACAGGTATTGCGTCTATTAAATAACGAAGCAATGTTTTGAAGTGTGATAATACCTATATAAATAGCCTCGGCATATAGTTTTGCACCTCCATTACCTGTAAACAAGATAGTGTGCGTATGTTGTTTATTATAATCTGACTACATACAGCAATTTCCAGTGTGTGAGGCAATTTGCGTAATCGTACCTGATGTAAACACAATTCATTGTTATTTTTAGAAACGTTTTCAATAGATCGGTATTTTCTGTAAAAAAAGAAATCAGCTCATAGTTATCCGGAGGGCCTATAGTCATTCAGGTATGACAATGCAAAACGTAAACTACTGTAGACCTACTTGAGGTGTGTTCCTCATGCTGTCATTATAATGTGTTAGTACAAAAAAAGTGGATCGAGACACTTTTTTGTAAAATGAAAAATAATAACATACAATAATAATAATAATATACTACACTCATAGCCCCACACTAGGTTTTTCTCCTGTGTCGTGGGTGCCATGGATACACAAAGACGAATACATAAACACCCGGACCCAGAGCAGAAATCTAAATTCATCATCCAGATGTTTGTCTGGAAGAGGATCGAACCCGGAATACACTGTCTGTCAGACCGGCATGGTGACCGCTTCGCCACGCGGGTCGTCACGTGGAAAAAAATATGTGTGCAATTCAAGCATAGCTGAAGTGAAACTTGTGAAAAGTAGCCTACGAGAGATTGAGATGCATATAGAGTAACGAATATAGAGTAACTAATACTACTGATTAGGATAGATGTGAGGTTTATTATTTTATTATATACGCTACGACGTATCGCACGAATGAAATGAAATGTTTTTATTTTGAATAGGCCTACGGGGGCACTTACAAATTGTCATTTACAATATTTTTTCTTACACTATCACCGGATCGGGAAATGACCTCAACTGAGAAGATCCGGCAAGCGGACATACTCAGCGGGCTTGTCTTTTCTCTTTGGAATCCTTTTTTTAACCATCTTGTTTATTACGTGGGCAATAAAAGCTAGCTCCAGTATGTTGTCTAACATTCGACTAAACAGAGACTTGTTTGGCAAGATACGCTACACTTTGAATTATATATTGAAGTATATATTATTGATCAGTCCCAAGCTGCTTTGTCTTCTATGTATTTAGAAATTTTATAATATGCTTTGCGGCATAGTTTGGTCTTTATCAATGCTTTGAATTTACTTATTGACAAGTTTCTGATTTCCATAGGAAGTTTATTATAAAAGCGTATACATTGACCCATAAAAGAATTTTTAATTTTGTGAAGACGAGTAACATGCACAGAGAGATCTTGTTTGTTTCTAGTATTTATATCGTGTGTGTCACATCGTTTACTAAATTTATTAATATTTTTCTTAACTTACCTACATCAAATTTTCATCAAAGAGGAGATCGAGAACTCTGTGTAATGTATGCATGTATAAAATACTGTCTAATGTATGCTATTCCATTCTCTCGCCGACTTAATCCTATATATTTATGTGTATGTTTTTTATCGTGACGTTTTTCGTTTCATGGAGTTTCATAACATTTATAATTAAGCTTCACTTAAAAAATGATGGACACATGATTTGTAGTCATTTAAAATGTTCATATATATTTATAGATCCTCATCATTTGCTTTAATTGGAACTATGCATCATCACCGTTAACCGCCTTGAAATTAAATTGTTAAAATGTAACATGCAAAATTACCCACAACTAAATCAGTTCGCTACCTATCGCTCTTTATTTTACAGTGACATCAGCGCGGACAAAGAAACGCTATGACCTAACGGCCTACCGGCGCCACGACCTGCAGGCGACGCACGGCATTGTCCATATTCGTTACGCCTATTATATTTCCAATATTTTAAGCAAGGTTTTATTTTTACGGATACAATTAGTATGGTACAACCGGCGAAGTAGCACCGCCACACCTATTTCTACTGTGAAGCTTGCGTTTTGGTGGAAAAGTTTGGTTGCCCGCTCAATTTCATATGACACGACCATTTTAGTCCTCGGTGGAAGCAGGTGGTTCTTTTATTTACATTTATTAACATTTTTCTAAAGTAGATAATCTACATTATAAAAACTAGCTACCATCATTAAATGAAAAATATATATCATTGCTTCGTTTTTATTTTTGGAATAAAAATGTAGTTATCGAAATGTAATGTGATTTAACAAAAAAATATATATTTATATTTCTAAAATAAAATTAATTTTGCATCAATTGAAACAGCTATCACAGATGTCTGGATTAGACGAAGGTTATTACGCACTGAATCCAATCAACTTGTGGACCAGCTTTATCATAGTAATTGCCATTACATAAAGCACAAGTTTCATCAGTGTGGTCATCGTCAGCTAATTCTATTACTTCACCCCCGTGTGATCTTTTATCTATAAACAATAATAAATGATTTGGCAAAATAATAGTAGAAATTTAAACAACAAGTTTTTTATAAAGAAAGTTCTTTGTATCGTACCGTACCGGTACGATACAAAGAACTTTCTGTGGTACAATTTAGCAATCAAATCAGCAAAAGTGTTTAACCTCACCATTTATGAAAACTAGTCCATTACATATGCACTGTTAAATTTTGATAGAAAACAACCAAAAATATTTTCTTCACTTAAGTATGAAATACCTCGCGCACGCCCTTACAAAATTACATGTGATT